>CANNZV010004620.1:0-38288 GCA_947561585.1 Caprella mutica
CGTTTTTGATTGGTTTAGCTATTTTCTGGTTGAAGGTAATAGTACGTTTGTTCATGAAAGTGAAAGAATGATATTAAATTTTATTACACAATACTTTTTAAAAGTGAAATGTTATTTGAAGCTATTAATTGTCTTAGCCATCTCAATATCCTGTACTCCTATAGAGTCTTATGGCTCACTCTGATCACTAGAAATATTGCAATAAGATCACTGTTATCAATGTACTAATCTCAATGACAAAATAAAGAGGGGGATGCACCCCGTAGGGGTAATGAGGAAACAATTTGTTATTTATGCAGACCTTATTTACTAACGCGAGCACAGATGATTATTTTAAAATTAATCATAAGCAATTGATTATTTAGAAAATTGAATTAGTTTGTAATAACCTGATTGCAGAGTAACTAAATCAAAATCAAACTTAAAAAACTAAAATAGTTTTAAAAACTAGTTAAAGCTGGGTGACTGAACATTGGCGAGAAGATGACAGGTAGTGGTACCATGCAGTTCAATCTTCTCTTTTCAGTATATGACTACAGATCACTTTGAATTCTTGGGTGTTGCATGGATAACAGCATATCGTGTTTTTTGCAAAAGCAAGGACTGAATTCTTCCAAACCTCTTTGCATATTATTTGCAATTGTAAAAGTATTTGAGAAAAGACATTCACATTCCAAATTTTCGCATATATTTTGGTCTCTTATCCATCCAAAGAACAAAGATATGATTACCATCCCACAATTCTCAGTAGTCCAATGACCTAAATTTAATGATTCTAACAATTTCTTCATATGGGGTTTGTGTAGGGTGCAGTCTAAAATGTGGTCACTTCGTAAAGGTTTATTACGGGGTCCTATAACTGTAGTCCTTTTACGGAAGCCATATGATAGATAGCAGGAGCATTTGCAGAAGAGGTCCGACATTTCCTTGTGTGTATTCCTGAAATAAAAAATCAGTAATTAGTTTTAGGTTTCAAAAGACAAAGATGGTGAAGGCTGTTGTCCGCTATAAAGTGACAGCTGGTATAAAATGATATTGGGATAACATGAATTGTATTTGTTATGAACAACAAATACTCGACTTAGGTGTTTCAAACGATCAGTAAATAAGAGCTTTCTTCACAATATTAAGAATGTGACTAAGAGTTGCTTACCTCATGTCATCTGCATTCGGATCTCCATTGGCCATTGTGATATCGTAGGGTTCACCTGACAAGTCTAAATAATCTGACTTGTTGAAATTATCAGACATCTTGTATTCAGACTTGACTAAACTGTTATTTTGTTTGTGTGTTTGATGGATGTTCTTTCTTCTTCTTTACTCCGCTTAATGAGGTTGTCGGTTCCGTCAGATATTTGATGGACGTTTGAATGTACTGAGACTCTGGAGTGAATCGCCTTAAGTAGTTCTTGTAACGAAAGGGGCGTGACCTATACCACTTCGAATGACCAATAGGAGAGTCGCTTCTTGGAATTGAAGCAAAAAGAACCGGCAGGAGGAGGACTCATCTGAAGTTTATCGAATGGTTACCGAAATAAAGTCACGAGATTCTTAGCATTTCATAACTTTTTTATTAAAATTAAGATTCGCAAAGATTTAGGAAAAACCCCGCTAGATTATTTATATTACAGCCAATACTTAAAATCTAATAGTATCTATAGAATTTCTTGCATATTAGATTGTGTGATATTATTAACTGTTTAGTAAAAAATACATTAAAAGTATTTTAAATTTTATATTAATAATTTATTCCCACAATAATAAATGCAAACAAAAACTTCCTTTCCACCAAGTCTACACCTTTTTAACTTTAATTTAAAACAATTCAAGTTATTTTTATAATAAATCAAGTTATATTTAAAATAAGTCATGTTTCATTTAAAATAAGTAGAGTTGTATTTGAAATAGTTTAACTTAAATATAAAATATTTCAAATTAAATTTTAAAAAGTTCAAGTTTAATTCAAAAATTAAATTCTATGGACCCTCGATATCACACATAGGAAGCTGTGCACTAATACCATTATATTAGTAATGGGAGGGGATGAGAGAAGTGAGATGAGAGAATTGGATGAGAGAATTGGATGAGAGAATTGAGATGAGAGAATTGGATGAGAGAAGTGAGATGAGAGATACGAAATGAGAGAAGTGAGATGAGAGATATGAAATGAGAGAAGTGAGATGAGAGATATGAAATGAGAGAAGTGAGATGAGAGAAATGAAATGAGAGGAATGTGATGAGAGAATTGGATGAGAGAAATGAGATGAGAGAAATGAAATGAGAGAAGTGAGATGAGAGAATTGTGGTGAAAGAAGTGAAATGAGAGAAGTGAGAATTTAGTGAGATGAGAGAAATGAAATGAGAGAAGTGAGTGAAATGAGAGAAGTGAGTGAAATGAGAGAAGTGAGTGAAATAAGAGAAGTGAGTGAAATAAGAGAAGTGAGTGAAATAGAGAAGTGAGTGAAGTAGAGAAGTGAGTGAAATGAGAGAAGTGAATGAAATGAGAGAAGTGAATGAAATGAGAGAAGTGAATGAAATGAGAGAAGTGAATGAAATGAGATAATTTTAGTGAGTGAATTGAGAGAAGTGAGTGAAATGAGAGAAGTGAGTGAAATAGAGAAGTGAGTGAACTGAGAGTAGTGAGTGGTTGGTGGAATCTACCTTGGTGGATTATATCGGGGTGAGTATACTGGGGTGAATATACCGGGGTGGAATATACCGGGTTGGAATATACCGGAGTGGAATATACCGTTCACCATCCCATGTATCGGATTTCCTTTTGGCGTTAGCAATAATGGTCTTTGGTTCCAAAACAGACGGCAAACCCCTACTAAATTATCCATTAATTATATTGACTATTATAAACAATATAGAAATACAGATGCAATAGTAAGTAACTGTTAATGTTGTTGAACTTTTAGATTTTAATAGTCAATAATAGTCAAAAAGCGTAAAAATGAAAACACGAGTTTTCATAAAGTTCTTAATCATATAGTAATAAATAGGGAATATAGAAGTTCAAACCCTCATATCTCAACTACTATTAGTTATATTTTCGGATTCTTCGAACAAAAATGCGTAAGAGCATAAAAATTAAATTGAATTTGGTGGTAAAGACCAAACAAGAAAGATCCGGGGAACTAAAATTCCATGCAACGACTTTTCTCTCTAAAAATACAGAGTTTATCAGTGTGCATCTTTCTCAGTTAAACCCTCTACCTGTTTATCCAGGTGTCTATACCCAAGAAGAGGTCATTGTTACTATAATTATCCTTTCACCACTTTGATGAGATGTTCATGATTAGTCAAAATACCTACAAAAAATGTACTCAAACACAGTGTTAATTCTTCAGGAAATATTTTTGGTGGGAAGTTGGAAAAAGATTTCAGTGAAAATAAAAAAAATAAAATGCAATAACTTCAATTATTCTATCATGAAATCGAATACATTAATTATAAACAAATAACTGTTACTTTGATGTCAATGGAAAGAAAAGTGTGTAATTAAATTTTATGTTGACCTCAATATTTGACATCTTAGACTAAGGATGTATAAAAAAAGATGCCGCATTTTTGTCACATCCTGTTTTGAAATTAGAAATTGAAATTATTTCCTTCCTTCAGGATCCAAAAGAATTCATTGTTATTGAACACCTAGAATGAATGTTAGTAAAAAAATATGCCCAGTTCCGTGAGAAGTGGTTCTAAATCTTGTGTTTCGTCTTTTCATACTATATTGAGACAATAAAATAATGGAAAAGGTAACAGTGTTGTCTCATTAAAATCTCGACTGTTAGCATCTGGAATATGTCAAAGTTAAGAAAGGGAAAACGTTCATGTCTATAAATATCGACAATGAATGATAAGGATCTTTCCCATTTGACGACCCTCACCAATTTAATTTAATTTTTTTAAATGTATATTTGTCCATAGAATCCGAAAATCATAGTTTTTTTTTTGTAAAAACTAATCGTTTTTGAGATATGAGGGTTTAAAGTTATTTATTTCCTATGTATTATTGAAGGATTGAGAACTTTTAAAAAACTCGTGTTTTCATTGAAATTATTCAAAAATTATATATTATTTACATGAAACTTTAATGTAGTCTGCTGTATCCGCTAGTTTGTTGTACTGCACACTTCATAATTGATTGATGACTTGGAAGAGGGCTGGGGGGCGGCACGCCCCAAGAAATACATATATCGAATATTTCCAGTTTCCGTGATATATTCCATTTATTTACCCCCCATACCCCACTGCCAGGTCGTTACTCAATCATGAAGTGTGCACTGTGCAGTGCAACAAACTAGCGGATACAATAAACTACATTACGCTATCTTTTTTATAGCTCTCAATCTTTCAGTAATACATAGGGAATAAATAACTTTAAACCCTCATATATCACAAAAAGTATAAGTTTATAAAAAACGGTTATGATTTTCAAAATCAATGGACATAAGTTCATAAGAAGTTATTTTAAATTAAATTTAGTGGGGGTCGTCAAATGAGAAATACAATGATAATTCATTACAACCATATTTATCATTATCGTAACAGAACGATAAATCATTAAAACTATATTTATCATAACCGTCAATGAACGATAATCCATAGCAAGTCTAGGGTTTTTCATATTGTCCACTTTTGCTTGTCCCGGGATTCCGGGACAAAAATCGTGTTCATCACGGGATCCTGGGAAATCCCGGGATAAATTTAATACAGTACAGTTATTTATAAATATATAAGTTCTGATTTTGAAGATTTTTTATTGTTCTAACTATGAGCGGCTCAGTGAATGACCTGTAGAGAACAAGTGAGGTGAGGTACCTCCAATATTTTTTTATTGAATAAAACATTACTACAGCAGAAAAATTAAAATTCACGCTTTATATGGTTTTAAGAACCATTGTTCTAACCTAATATTGTAGCAATTAATTATTAATTAAGTTCACGTCAAATAATCGTTTGAATTAACTTTAAATTCATTCTCTTTATGCTTCCATTAAACCTATAAATAGAATGTAAATGAATATATGAAATATGAAATTTCTTCTAGAATAATTTTTTTGTCTTAATTCTGAACACTTCTTTCAAAGGTTTTTTTGTTCATTTTCAATCCTATATCAAAATATATGATCATATCTATTAACTTTTAAACTTCAAAAAAAGAATTTTTAATTTAGAATTTACCAATATATACAAGAATTAACAATATACGGAGAGAATTTCAGCAAGGAAAATTCATACCGGGAAAATTCCTAGAACCCTATATCATCTTGGTATTAACTGCAGATGTGATTTTGATATGTATTTAAATTATTATAGAGTTATAGTAACAATTTGATTCCAAAGAACTGTTTAGTTATTCTACTCATTAGTCATACTATTTGCTTAACTTAAGTTATAGTCTTGGGAAATATCCTAATGTATTTGAAAGATTATAAATAATTAATCAATATATTTTTGTTACCAATGTGAAGAGAAAAGATTTCAAATCACCAGATTGATAAAAATTACGGGTGCTTCGTGGCATAATTATAATTCAAAATATTTCAATTCATGTCATTATCGTTTATTTCTATCTACAATTTACTAATTAATGTTAATAACTAATCAGGATGTATACCATTCTTTGTATTTCGTGTATTTTAAAACAAAATAATGAAAAATAAAAATATATTCATCCCGGGATTTCCCGGGACGGATCGATTTATCCCGGGATAAAAAAACAGGTGAATATTGACCGGGATCCCGGTATCTCGGGATCCCGGAAGAGAAACCCTAATAGCGACCATATTTATTATCATCGTCAATGAAAGATAAACTATTACAGCCCTTTCCACCATTATCGTGAATGAGCGAGAAGTCTATCCGATAGATATAAAATTATCAATCCAAATCGTCTTTGGATTTGTTGAAACTTTTTCCTGCCAATAACAAATTCATTTCAATGTTCCAAATTTCGCGTTCCAAACTATTTTACACAGCAATTTGAGAAGTAGTCACTCAAGAAAAAACTAAAAACTTTATTTACAATAATATTATCCTTTATATATCATTTGTTATAACTGAAAATTATTAATAGGTACATTGTAGCACGATTACTTTACCTGTTTTCAGTCAGTGCAAATTTAGGCAATTTTATGTGTGTGTTTACTGAAGTGTAACTGCTTTGCGAATATTTTAACAATAATTATTTCTCCTTTCACAGGTAATATATTTAATTAGACCTCACTAGATTATATAACTTTTTTTCTCATACCAGTCACATACAATAGTAACATAATTGTTAACATAGCCATGGTCCTACATTGCTCTGTTTAACCTTAGACAGATCACTCTATTAAACCTTTCATCTCCATATATAACATACCTAGGGTGGAATATACCGTGGTGGAATATACCGTGGTGGAATATACCGGGGTGGAATATACCTGGATGGAATATACCGGGGTGGAATATACCTGGGTGGAATACACAGGGATGTAATATACCTATTGGGTGGAATATACCTGGATGGAATATACCGGGGTGGAATATACCTGGGTGGAATACACAGGGATGTAATATACCTATTGGGTGAAATATACCGGGGTGGAATAAACCGGGATGGAATATTCCTTGGAATATACTTAGGGTGGAATATTCCGGGGTGCAATATACCGGGGTGAAATATAACTATTCGGTGGAATATACCGGCGTGGAATATTCGGGGTGAAATATACCGGGGTGGAAGTAACCGTGGTGGAATACACCGGAGTGGTATATACCGGGGTGGAATATACCTATATAGGGTGGTGGAATATACCTAGGAAAGAATATACCGGTGTTGAATTTAACGGGGTGGAATATTTCGAGGTTGAAAATACCTAGGTTGGAATATAACTAGGGTGGAGTATACCGGGGTGGAATATATAATGGTGGAATATACAGGGGTGGAATATACCGGTGTGGAATATACCGGGGTGGAATGTACCTAGGTTGGAATATACCGGGGTGAAATTTACTGGAGTGGAATATACTGTGATGGAGTATACAGGATGGAATTTACCGAGGTGGAATACCTAGGGTGGAATATACCGAGGTAAATATACCGAGATGGAATATACCGAGGTGGAATATACTGTGGTGGAATATATAGGGGTGGATTATATCCGGGTGGAATATACCGTGGTGGAATATACCTAGGGTGGAATATTGCGGAGTGGAATATACCTAGGGTGGAATATACCGAGGTGGAATATACCGATGTGGAGTATACCGATGTGGAATATACCGTTGTGGAATATACCGAGGTGGGATATACTTATTATGGAATATAGCGGGGTGGAATATAGCGAGGTGGAATATACCGGGGTGGAATATACCGGTATGGAATATACTGGGGTGGAATATACCGATGTAGAATATACCTAGGGTGGAATATACCGAGGTGGAATATACCAAGGTGGAATATAGCGAGGTGGAATATACCGAGGTGGAATATACCCGGGTTGAATTTACCGTGGTGGAATATACCGGGAGGAATTTACCGAGGTGGAATACACCTCGATTGAAATATATCTCGTGTGAAATATACCTTGGGTGGAATATACCGGGGTGGAATTTATCGTGGTGGAATATACCTAGGGTTGTATTTACCGAGGTGGAATATACCTAGGGTGGAATATACCGGGGTGGAATATACCGTGGTGGAATATACCTAGGGTTATATTTACCGAGGTGGAATATAATACCAGGGTGGAATATACCGTGATGGAATATACCTAGGGTTGTATTTACTGAGGTGGAATATACCTAGGGTGGAATTATACCGGGGTGGAATATACCGGGGTGGAATATACCGTGGTGGAATATACCTAGGGTTGTATTTACCGAGGTGGAATATACCTAGGGTTGTATTTACCGTGGTGGAATATACCTAGGGTTGTATTTACCGAGGTGGAATATACCGGGGTGGAATATACCGTGGTGGAATATACCTAGGGTTGTATTTACCGAGGTGGAATATACATAGGGTTGTATTTACCGAGGTGGAATATACCTAGGGTTGTATTTACCGTGGTGGAATATACCTAGGGTTGTATTTACCGTGGTGGAATATACCTAGGGTTGTATTTACCGTGGTGGAATATACCTAGGGTTGTATTTACCGAGGTGGAATATACCTAGGGTTGTATTTACCGTGGTGGAATATACCTAGGGTTGTATTTACCGAGGTGGAATATACCGGGGTGGAATATACCGTGGTGGAATATACCTAGGGTTGTATTTACCGAGGTGGAATATACCTAGGGTTGTATTTACCGTGGTGGAATATACCTAGGGTTGTATTTACCGAGGTGGAATATACCTAGGGTGGAATATACCTAGGGTGGAATATACCTAGGGTGGAATATACCTAGGGTGGAATATACCTAGGGTGGAATATACCTAGGGTTGTATTTACCGCGGTGGAATATACCTAGGGTTTTATTTACCGTGGTGGAATATACCTAGGGTTGTATTTACCGAGGTGGAATATACCTAGGGTTGTATTTACCGAGGTGGAATATACCTAGGGTTGTATTTACCGTGGTGGAATATACCTAGGGTTATATTTATCGAGGTGGAATATACCTAGGGTTGTATTTACCGAGGTGGAATATACCTAGGGTTGTATTTACCGAGGTGGAATATACCTAGGGTTGTATTTACCGTGGTGGAATATACCTAGGGTTATATTTATCGAGGTGGAATATACCTAGGGTTGTATTTACCGAGGTGGAATATACCTTGGGTTGTATTTACCGTGGTGGAATATACCTAGGGTTGTATTTACCGAGGTGGAATATACCTAGGGTGAAATATACCTAGGGTTGTATTTACCGTGGTGGAATATACCTAGGGTTGTATTTACCGTTGTGGAATATACCTAGGGTTGTATTTACCGTGGTGAAATATACCTAGGGTTGATTTACTGTGGTTGAATATACCTAGGGTTGTATTTACCGAGGTGGAATATACCTAGGGTTGTATTTACCGAGGTGGAATATACCTAGGGTTGTATTTACCGAGGTGGAATATACCTAGGGTGGAATATACCTAGGGTTGTATTTACTGTGGTGGAATATACCTAGGGTTGTATTTACCGTTGTGGAATATACCTAGGGTTGTATTTACCGTGGTGGAATATACCTAGGGTTGTATTTACCGAGGTGGAATATACCTAGGGTTGTATTTACCGTAGTGGAATATACCTAGGGTTGTATTTACCGAGGTGGAATATACCTAGGGTTGTATTTACCGTGGTGGAATATACCTAGGGTTGTATTTACCGAGGTGGAATATACCTAGGGTGGAATATACCTTGGGTGGAATATACCTAGGGTGGAATATACCTAGGGTTGTATTTACCGTGGTGGAATATACCTAGGGTTGTATTTACCGAGGTGGAATATACCTAGGGTTGTATTTAACGAGGTGGAATATACCGAGGGTTGTATTTACCGAGGTGGAATATACCTAGGGATATATTTACCGTGGTGGAATATACCTAGGATTGTATTTATCGAGGTGGAATATACCTAGGGTTGTATTTACCGAGGTGGAATATACCTAGGGTTGTATTTACCGTGGTGGAATATACCTAGGGTTGTATTTACCGAGGTGGAATATACCTAGGGTGGAATATACCTAGGGTTGTATTTACCGTGGTGGAATATACCTAGGGTTGTATTTACCGTTGTGGAATATACCTAGGGTTGCATTTACCGTGGTGGAATATACCTAGGGTTGATTTACCGTGGTTGAAAATACCTAGGGTTGTATTTACCGAGGTGGAATATACCTAGGGTTGTATTTACCGTGGTGGAATATACCTAGGGTTGTATTTACCGTGGTGGAATATACCTAGGGTTTTATTTACCGTGGTGGAATATACCTAGGGTTTTATTTACCGAGGTGGAATATACCTAGGGTTGTATTTACCGTGGTGGAATATACCTAGGGTTGTATTTACCGAGGTGGAATATACTTAGGGTTGTATTTACCGAGGTGGAATATACCTAGGGTTGTATTTACCGAGGTGGAATATACCTAGGGTTGTATTTACCGTGGTGGAATATACCTAGGGTTGTATTTACCGAGGTGGAATGTACCTAGGGTTGTATTTACCGAGGTGGAATATACCTAGGGTTGTATTTACCGTGGTGGAATATACCTAGGGTTTTATTTACCGTGGTGGAATATACCTAGGGTTTTATTTACCGAGGTGGAATATACCTAGGGTTTTATTTACCGAGGTGGAATATACCTAGGGTTTTATTTATCGAGGTGGAATATACCTAGGGTTTTATTTACCGAGGTGGAATATACCTAGGGTTTTATTTACCGAGGTGGAATATACCTAGGGTTTTATTTATCGAGGTGGAATATACCTAGGGTTTTATTTACCGAGGTGGAATATACCTAGGGTTTTATTTACCGAGGTGGAATATACCTAGGGTTTTATTTACCGAGGTGGAATATACCTAGGGTTGTATTTACCGTGGTGGAATATACCTAGGGTTGTATTTACCGAGGTGGAATATACCTAGGGTTGTATTTACCGAGGTGGAATATACCTAGGGTTGTATTTACCGTGGTGGAATATACCTAGGGTTTTATTTACCGTGGTGGAATATACCTAGGGTTTTATTTACCGAGGTGGAATATACCTAGGGTTTTATTTACCGAGGTGGAATATACCTAGGGTTTTATTTATCGAGGTGGAATATACCTAGGGTTTTATTTACCGAGGTGGAATATACCTAGGGTTTTATTTACCGAGGTGGAATATACCTAGGGTTTTATTTATCGAGGTGGAATATACCTAGGGTTTTATTTACCGAGGTGGAATATACCTAGGGTTTTATTTACCGAGGTGGAATATACCTAGGGTTTTATTTACCGAGGTGGAATATACCTAGGGTTGTATTTACCGTGGTGGAATATACCTAGGGTTTTATTTACCGAGGTGGAATATACGGGTCTAGGAAAAAATTCCCGTGGATGAAATCCCTCGGAAAGCATCAAGAAAGAATATTCTTACCTCAAAAATAGAATATATAATTTTTATTGTCATCTAAAATACCTATAGCAGAGGAAAAATTCAATATCATAAAGAAAAGCACATACTTATATAGCATCAAATTTACACAGTTTACTTAAACAAATATAAAGTTTTTAGACTGTAGCTAACTAACGTTACAAAATTTTAAAAATTATAAATAGACAAAACTGAAAGTTTAAATTGTATGTTATGGCCTTAATATAACTTATAAATGAACTATATTCGTCATATTTTTCTACATCATTGCGCAGTCTAATCAAAAAATCTTGTTATTTGCTATTCTTCAGAGGAGTGTTACCAGCTCTAAGTTGCTCTTAGAAAAAAATCCTGAAGTGATTGTTTTATTACAAAAGATTTTGACTTAGAAGATTTACCCATTCAAAATTAAATTACAGTCAACTATACCTATTATGATTGTGACATTTAATTAACCATACATACACGTAACATAATATATATTATATATACACAGTAGAAAGATACTAGTTAACTGTTGAACTATAAAGTGATGGTAGATGATTTAAACTAGCGATATACAGTATAACTATCAATCGACAAATAAGGCACAGAAATGTTCAATTGATGTCATTCAATTAATATTTATTACCACTATAATAAACGATGCAGCAATAAACTGATTTTAACTAAACAAGTATTGGACATAAACAAAATTACGTATAATATTATATACGAAATTCAACTCATTTAAATATTACCTCTTCTTTATCTTCTACACTCTTACGAGTTTACAGCTACAGTCACTATACATCTCATAGATTTGATGTTTCTTTTTAGGCATTTAACTTGAGACTGATTGTCAACGATTAAATCTAGGTGTATGTAACTATCAATAGAAAAATAGGGCACAAACATGTTTTCTGGGGGTATTTTTTCCGCCGGGGGACTTTTCCTCCAGGGGATTTTTTCCGCCGGGGGATTTTTTCCGGTTACCAGAATATACCTAGGGTGGAATATAGCGAGGAGGAATATACCGAGGTGTAATTTACCGGGGTGAAATTTACCGAGGTGGAATATACCGAAGTGGAATATACCGAGGTGTAATTTACCGGGGTGAAATTTACCGAGGTGGAATATACCGAAGTGGAATATACCGAGGTGTAATTTACCGGGGTGAAATTTACCGAGGTGGAATATACCTAAGTGGAATATACCGAGGTGTAATTTACCGGGGTGAAATTTACCGAGGTGGAATTTACCGAGGTGGAATTTACCGAAGTGGAATATAACGTGGTGGAATTTACCGAGGTGGAATTTACCAGGGTGGAATTTACCGAGGTGGAATATACCGAGGTGTAATTTACCGGGGTGAAATTTATCGAGGTGGAATATACCGGGGTGGAATTTACCGAGGTGGAATTTACCAGGGTGGAATTTACCGAGGTGGAATTTACCAGGATGGAATTTACCGAGGTGGAATATACCGGGGTGGAATTTGCCGAGGTGGAATATACTCAGGGTGGAATATTCCTAGAACCACAAGGAACTGGAAGAAGCAGCGTATGATACGCTGCAGTATTTATTACTGCGTTATTAATACATATCTTATAAATAAAAATCTTTACACATTTCCATTCAATTTTCACCTAAATATTCCTTCACGCAGATACAAATATTGAACATTTTAGTACTTATTTTTCATTACGATGTGAGTAATCAATCTTCATTTTTATCATTCACCTCAAACGGGTACGTAGAAACACCGGAACGGACCGGAACGGACCGAAACGGACCAAAACGGAGTCAAATATGTATGTTAAAGAACTGTTTGCATCATTTTAAATGCTCAATGAGGTTATATATTGCCAAAGAACACTTGGATGAACACCGGAACCGACCAAAATGAACCAAAACTTACCGGAACGGACCGAAACGGAGTCAAATATGGATGCTAGAATACTGTTTGCATCATTTTGAATGCTCATGGAGGTTATTAAAGAATGAATAGTTGCATAAACATATAAGGAGCTTAATAAAGAAAAACGTACTTATTACATGAGTAAAAACGTACTTAATTATTAAATAAGTACAAACGTACTTATTACATATGTACAAACTTACAAAAGAATAGACAGATAAGAATTAACGGATAGCAATAGACAGATAAAAATAGACAGTCACAACCAGTGCACGTATCATGCAATGGGAAAGACTATCAGTATGTTGTTGTTATAAGAACGTTTATACTAATGCAATAAGTACGTTTGTACTAATGTAATAAGTACGTTTGTACTAATGTAATAAGTACGTTTGTACTAATGTAATAAGTACGTTTGTACTTATGTAATAAGTACGTTTGTACTAATGTAATAAGTACGTTTGTACTAATGTAATAAGTACGTTTGTACTTATGTAATAAGTACGTTTGTACTTATTTAATAATTAAGTAAGTTTTTACTCATGTAATAAGTACGTTTTTCTTTATTAAGCTCCTTATATGTTAATGCAACTATTCATTCTTTAATAACCTCCATGAGCATTCAAAATGATGCAAACAGTATTCTATATAGCATCCATATTTGACTCCGTTTCGGTACGTTCCGGTACGTTTTGGTTCATTTTGGTCGGTTCCGGTGTTCATCCAAGTGTTCTTTGGCAATATATAACCTCATTGAGCATTTAAAATGATGCAAACAGTTCTTTAACATACATATTTGACTCCGTTTTGGTCCGTTTCGGTCCGTTTCGGTGTTTCTACGCACCGCTCTCAAACCTGTACACCAACTCAAAGAAAAAGTTATGGTGGGACTAAAGAAGATTTTGTATGGTCTTCTAACTCTTAATCTTCTATGGCCCCACCATAACTTTTTCTCTGGCAATTTACGAATCTCTCATACAAAGTATTATCATTAAATATATAATATAGGGTAAGTTCCTATTTATTAGACAGTTTCATGTTTTCGATCATAAAAAGAAAGTATAAAATAATAATAAAAAAAACTGGTTAATTTATCAATTATATTTTTTTCTCACAAGATCAAAAAGGTGGATCCGTTCGATAACTCGGAACTTACCCCCATAAATCTGTCATCTATGATTTATATCAAAAATCACACCTCCCGCATCACCGTTTGTTCGAATTATATTACTGTAGCTTTTCTGGTTACGAAGAAAATACCTGCGGTTCACTTCCGGCTGTCGGAAACTCAAAGAATTCAAACTTTATGAATACTAATATCTCCTAAATAACTGATATCATGTTTCTCAATTGTTATTTTTATTACCACCTACATGGCTGTTTCGTATTAGAGTAGGTTACGAATTACCGGTCGGTTTCACATCTTCGGTCATACAAGGAAAAACTATATATAATTAGAATAGAAATTAAATATCAATTATTACATCGTTTTTTCTTATATGATCGAATATGTGGAACTGACCGATAATTCATAACTTACCCTAGCTCTCAATATCTAAATCTATATTTTTTTCTATAACCATGTTCTAGAAATATATTCTTTTTCAAAAGTATATTTTTATTTGGTTGAAAAATAATCAACTAAGAACATATATTTTAATAATATTTTAATCATTCTATACACTAAAATCTTATGAATTTAAAAAGTGGTATCCGTATCTTCATCTTAGATGGTACCACTTGAATGAATAATATACTTGAAGAGATAAAAGTCACTTTATTTTATAAATTGATAGTTATGGAGTGATTTTATTACAGTTATAAATACATGTGATAATTGATACGAGAGTCTATAGCGAGTAAAATTAAACCTTTTCTGTTACGCGTAATGAATTATGTGAAGCGATTTGCTCTGTTAATCTAAAATCTAAATAATGTTTATTAAAGAAAAAGGATTTAATAGCATTCATTTTATTAACTAACTGATGTTATAATGGAAATTTAATAGACATTTTTTCGTATTGTTTGGGGGGAGGGATCTAGGGGGCTTGACCCCGGTTATCTTCGGTAGCGATATTTATCAGGGTGGAATAATTTTTCTAAATCACCAATATGATTTTGAATGTACATAATACAAAATATTCAGATATAATATCAACTAATGGTAGAATATTAAAATATACTGAATAAATTACACAATCTGATCTGCAATAGAAATTTAATACCTCAAATAATTTTTCAATAATCCTACCGTATTAACTTACGACTTATTTAACTAATTTATTCTTATTTATTTATTTATTTATTCTTAAGATGCACACATTTCACTTCGAAATTTCATGTAATCTCGGGAAGTCCCTGACATTATATATGTGGTCGCTATGCATAAAAACTTGGCTTCTTCACATTTTTGAACTAGAATACGTGCACTCGGTAGAGCGCATACCTTCGCCGCCGCTTATCCGTTTGCTACCAAAATCTAATGAACTGGTGACTGGATTGTGATCAATCAACAAACCAAGTTTCATGCAATATGGTTTAAAACTTTTTGAGTTATTGAGTTATGAATGACCTTGACCTTTGACTGCATTGCTCCCAAAATTCTAACAGATGGTTCTTGGACATTGTCCAATCGTCCCATCAAATTTCAAACAATTTGGTTGAATATTTTTTTAGTTAATGGGTTATGAATGGCATTGACATTGATCTTTGTCCTTTGACCAGATCGCTCTCAAAATCTAACAAAATGGTTCCTGTATATTGACCAATCGTCCCACCAAGTTTCATGCAATATGGTGCAATACTCTTTGAGTTATAAATTACCATGACCTTGACCTTTGACAGGGTCGCTCCCAAAATTCTAGCAGCAGGTCACTGGACATTTACCAATCGTTTCATTAAATTTCAGGCAATTTAGTAGAAGACTTTTTCAGTTATGCGAATAACAAGATGATTGATAAATAAATTAATTAATTAATAAAGCCGTCTATAATATAACCTTTCCAAATTCTGCGAAGGTAATTAGAAATTCAATACTTGTTTTGAATAAACGTGTTACTCTAAGAAACGAATTTATTAATTAATTCAAAGTTAAATAATAATTATTAAATAATTTTCTTATATCATCGAAAATATATAACTTGAGGCTTCCTTATATTAACGAATTATTAAGTTTGAAAGAAATTTGGCGACTGTTTTTAACTCCATTCAGAGCAGGCTAAGTTACGAATCATTGGTCGGTTTCACATCTTCGGTCATATAAAAAAAACGATATAATTATTATTATTTACTGTCTATTTTTATTAGTATACATATTACTTTGGAGGACTTGGTCCTCCAGGGGGGGGGGGGGAGACCGAGCCCCCCCCCCTGGCAGGGGGGCTCGGGGGGTGTCATTATCGAAACTTTTATTATTATTTTTTTTTTTTGAGAGAGATTTCTTTGTTTAATGAAAATATGTGTATCCATAATACATATTTGCATTCGAATATAATTTAGATTTAATAACAGGTACTGTAGTAGTAATAATAATAAGAATTCTAATATAATCCTCCTCAGCAGCAACAAAATGAAGAATATATCCATATGCTGTCTCACGAGGGCCTTCCGGTCCTATCTCCTCGTTATGGTCCTCACTCTATGGGGTTCATGACCCAGGGAGGATTAAAGCTATTACAGTACTCTAATTAAAAGATTAAATAGTAATACTATAGGCATGCTTAGGGTATTAGATCTATTTAGTTTCTTGTCGGTGTCACTGCTGTGGGAAAGAAAATTTAGTTTAAATTTTAGATTTTAAAATTTTGTTTTCGACACAATGCGCTTTTATGAAATGAAATAGTCTTCTATGCCTTAATCTTCTATGTCATAGTCTTCTTAGGCCTTATAACCTTCTTCTTGTTTCTCATTATTTCAAAATGCGTTCCACTTTGTTATTTTAGGACTAAACATCTTTTACAGACAATTAGGTTCTATTGCTAGGTACATTCCCCTGAGGAAAATTCTGCCACAGAAAGTTCCACAACGGAATATTCCACCGCTGGAAAATTCCACCATGAAAGATTTCACAGCATATTATTGGATAACTTTAAATAAAACTGATTTGAAAAAAATGTAATTTTGGTGGTAATCGACAACATTTTATTAAGTCCAAAGAAAAAGATTCTATGCCGTTTGTTTCGAATGTCAGATAAATAGGTATATAATTAATACAAAAGTAACTATCCATGTAAGGGTTAGAAACAGAAGTAAATTATTATATATATTTCTATTTACATCAAATAATCATTAATAGCTCAAAGTAAGACCAAGTAGCAATGTTTGCTTATAGAATTCAAATTGGAAATCAAAACAAAGCGTGTACAATCTTTTTCTTCATCGTCATATTAGTGTTTCGTACTATTGTTTCTCACAAATTATCTAAAACTTCAAAAACACATAAAAAATGAATATTGAACCAAATTTTATTCTGTTTTTCAAATTAATGATCATTGACTTTATAGTTCTACATTAAAATATAGATATTCACAAGACTTTGCACTTCAGCAACTGCAGGTTACTGGGATTAAGAGGATTAGATTTTAGTTGTGTGTGTGACCCTGTGTAGTGGTATTTAAGATTCTTAGGTTATTCTTAAGTAACAATTAAGAGAAAGTGTAGGATATACACAGAGAAATGCTGTATATATCACAATGTGGTGTCCACCTCCCGGAACAAAATATTGGTATGTAGCCGGTAGGAAATATTTAAACAGATTTAAGAAATGTTAAATAATTAGAAGAAGAAATAGCAAAACTTAAGATGGAAATTACAAAGGTATAAATAAGGTTTTACATCTTAGTCATTGTCTTGCTCTTACAGTTTTCTAATTTTCTTTCATTCAAAAATGTAACAAACTTTTCCTGGTGTACTCAGACTAATTTAAATATCAGCAAATATTATTACTATATAATAAGTCTGGAAATTCCGCAGGATAAGAAATATATTCAATCAACAATTACGTTTTGATGAAACTGATACTTTTCTGGATAGTGCAAATAATTAGTATACTTCAAATTATTGGAACAATTAATACTTAATGATAATTAAACTTCGAGTTTGCAACATATTTATATAGCTGCCTAATTTGCTTTATTACCTTCGCAGAATGCGGGAAGGTCATATTTTCATCGGACTTTATTTATTTATTTATAATCTTATTATTCGCTTAACTGAAAAAGTTTTCAATCAAATTTCCTGAAATTTGGTGAAACGATTGGTCCATGTCCAGTGACCTGCTGCTAGAATTTTGGGAGCGACTCGGTCAAAGGTCAAGGTCATTGTCATTCATAACTCAAAAACTATTGAACCATATTGCATGAAACTTGGTGGGACGATTGGTCAATATACAGGAACCATTTTGTCAGATTTTGGGAGCGATCGGGTCAAAGGTCAAAGATCAAGGTCAAGACCATTTGTAACTCAATAAATCCAAAAGTATTCAACCAAATTGTCTGAAATTTGATGGGACGATTGATCAATGTCCAGGAACGATCTGGTAGAATTTTGGAAGCGATCTGGTCAAAGGTCAAGGTCATGGTCATTTATAACTCGATAACTCAAAAATTATTGTACCATATTGCATGAAACTTGCTGGGACGATTAGTTATTATTCAGTTAGCAGTTTCTTGAATTTTTGGGGAGAACAGGTCAAAGCGAAGGCGAAGATATGCGCTCTACCGAGTGCATATAATCTAGTATCTATATATATTTGTGTAGTATCCAATAATTGGGTATTGTCTGATAGAGAAGTTTGAAATATGCTACAATTTGATTGAGGTTATAATTTTAATTAAAAATCTTTTAAATTGTAATTGATTATCTCCCTTGCAATTTTAATTTCTGCAATCTTGATTTTTACTTCTACCAATTCTGCCTGTCCAACCTTTAGAAATTCCTAAGGCAAGATATAACCTCGTTTCCGCATAGATTAAATCTAGTTTGTAAATCACCTGCATTTGTTTTTCCGAATTAGTACAATGGGGCAATGACACACAGGTAACAACTAGTGAACACCTGTACAAACAAAATACACAGAGGGAAGAATTTACCATACAGTGAACTGTCAGTCATTGAGTTACTTATTCAAGAGCGATATTGTCAACTGAGTCAACACCTTTTGAAGTTAATGTTTATTCTATTATCAGTTATTGAGTAAAGACTAAATAAAGTCAATATTTACCCTCTCTTCAACAATATTTTAATTGCTTTTAATGTTATTCAGATTGGAAAAGATTCAAACTATTCCCTTTCATAACATTTCGTTACTAAATTCTCAGGGGTAACAGTAAATTTTATCGGCAGGATTTTTCTCAACTTTAAGATTGTTTAACTTCGAATAATCCTAATTTTGATTATGAATAGAATGTGTCACGAATAATTGATTCATTCAAATAAATTCTTGCATTGCATTTTTATAACAGGTTTACCAATTTTGGGGCACAATCTACTTTATGAAATAATAAAATATTTCCGTCTTAAATACCGTAACTCTGTAAAAACTAAGTGATTTTTTAGACTTTGTTCTCAATTTCTTGCTGAGCATAATTCCATTCTTGAATGTTAATTAAAAAAGTTTCCAATTGTACAGTTGTCCCAATTTTGAATTAGATACTCCAATGCATTGTGTTTCATTAAATTCATGTGGCACATTTTCACCATTAAATTGGCTTAAATTTGAGTTTTTTTATACCCAAGTCTTTGTGAATAATTTCAGAAAAAAGGTTCATTCCGCTTAGACCTCAATTTCAATGATTAAAAAAGTAACGTTCAATTGTACTAAAAATAAAATTATCTGAAAGTGAAAATATCGAAGAATTATTTGAATTTTTTGTTTTAACATTATTTTTTGTACAGTTCTTATAACAATGCAGGGATCTTCCTTTGATATCACGTGTTTTTAACTTCAAAATTTGCTCCTCTTAAGAATAAAATATCAATAAAAATAGAATATATTTTCAGTTTAGATTATGATGCGTACAACATCATATTTTTTTTAATTTTCATGTTCTATCACTGCTTGTGAAAAATTTGAGTATTTTTTATAGAACCTTCATCATTGAATGCCATTCTTGTTATTCTGAGAGTTATTACCCCCCCCCCCCCCATTGAGGTGGAGGAGGGGTGGGGGTTAATTACGGGGATGGGGGGGGGGGGAGGAGGTATATTGAATCTCGACATCGTAATTTAATAACTCAAAAAATTATTCAACCAAATTACCTGATATATAATAGGAAGATTGGTGAATATCTAGGAACCATTTGTTCAGATTTTGGGAGCAAACGCGTCAAAGGTAACTCATGAATAATTTGACGATAAATGTCATTTATAAGCGGCGGCGAAGGTATGCACTCTGAGTGCCCGTCATTTAGTTATGTCTCACTTTCAGCGATTAGATAGAAAAAAATGAAGAGTTTATCCATGACACGCAAGGGAATATAATATGTTCCGCGTCATTTGCCGATTTGACAATCTCGAGAATGCGCTGCGCTCTTTTAGGATCATTGAATATGCACGACAATTTCGAGAGTGTGCAAGGCAGGTAAAGGGTATGAAGCAGGACCAAGTGTGATGGAGTAGATAATCAATTATTTATTCATTTAATTGGTTCATTTCATCAAATAAGATATATAGTTAAAACAACACATAAAACTTGGTAATACAGGGTGGGTAAAAAAAGCGGAACCCAACTTTGATTTGATATATCTCAAAAACTACTAACGTTATGAATTTTATAAAATTAGCACTTTGTTCCTCTACTCTTTTTACATAAATGATCGAAAATTCAAAAATATTCATATATCAATATTATTGCTACAGTGATTATAGTAAACGGTGCCGCACAAACAGAAAAGTTTACTAAAAATATTTTTTCTAACAAAAATACCTAACACAACAACCCTTCACAATATATCATTAACAAACCATTATTAAATAAATATTTAGTCTTAATTCCTTACTTAATTTTTACACATGTCCTCCATTTCTTGACATAACTCAATTCTTGTTCTCATTACTGTCATATCTCTTTTAATTAATGCAGAATTTTCTCAGAGTAAAATCACTTCACTTGTGATTCTCTCATTCAAGTGTCCTAAATTCACAGGCGGAGTTGAGTACTCTTTACGCTTCAATGTCCAAATAAGAAAAAATCACCTGGTGTCATGTCCAGTGATCCTGGGGGCACTTCACTTGCATAGATTGAACAAATCAGTTAGCAAATGTAGCACAGCAATCGTTATGGCAGCAATGAGAATATGGATTGAAATAGATAATTTGGGTAAGAAATGGAGGACATGTGGAGGCATTCGGTCGATAGTGAGAGAGAAATATAGATTGGATATATTTTATAATGGGTTGATATGATATGATATAAATGATTATCGTGTTTTTCTGTAATTAAAAACAATCTTCGTAACTTTATGTTTGTGCGCAACCATACTTATGACACCGTTTACTATAATATCTATAACATCTATATAGATGTAGGAATAGTTTTGAATTTTACAGTAGTTATGTAAAAAGAATAAACGAACACAATAGTGATTTTAGAAAATTCATAACGTTAGTAGTTTCTGAGATATAACAAATCAAAGTTGGGTTCTGCTTTTTTTCACCCACCCTGTATATTGGTAAATGGGTAATTAAGTTTGAGTTAGCGTACTTTAAAAACTTGAAGAAAACTGGCATTTTAATTTCACTGAGATATCAAACATTTGGAATTTACCTCTTTTGTCTTTCCTTTCTTTTTAATGTAAAAATATCGTGTTTTAATAAAATTAATGTTTCACATAAAATTACATGCAAGAATGCGCTGCACATTTTTAGGATCATGCAAATGTGCGACAATCTCGAGATTGTCAATAACCTAGTAAACATGTTGTTTGTCAATTGCCTAGTAAACATGTTGTTTGTCAATTGCCTAGTAAACATGTTGTTTGTCAATTGCCTAGTAAACATGTTGTTTGTCAATTGCCTAGTAAACATGTTGTTTGTCAATTGCCTAGTAAACATGTTGTTTGTCAATTGCCTAGTAAATATGTTGCTTATCAATTGCCTAGAAAACATGTTGTTTGTCAATTGCCTAGTAAACATGTTGTTTGTCAATTGCCTAGTAAACATGTTGTTTGTCAATTGCCTAGTAAACATGTTGTTTGTCAATTGCCTAGTAAATATGTTGCTTATCAATTGCCTAGAAAACATGTTGTTTGTCAATTGCCTAGTAAACATGTTGTTTGTCAATTGCCTAGTAAACATGTTGTTGGTCAATTGCCTAGTAAACATGTTGTTTGTCCATTGCCTAGTAAACATGTTGTTTGTCAATTGCCTAGTAAATATGTTGCTTACCAATTGCCTAGTAAACATATTGTTTGTCAATTGCCTAGTAAATATGTTGCTTATCAATTGCCTAGTAAACATGTTGTTTGTCAATTGCCTAGTAAACATGTTGTTTGTCAATTGCCTAGTAAATATGTTGCTTATCAATTGCCTAATAATCATGTTGTTTGTCAATTGCCTAGTAAACATGTTGTTTGTCAATTGCCTAGTAAACATGTTGTTTGTCAATTGCCTAGTAAACATGTTGTTTGTCAATTGCCTAGTAAACATGTTGTTTGTCAATTGCCTAGTAAACATGTTGTTGGTCAATTGCCTAGTAAACATGTTGTTTGTCCATTGCCTAGTAAACATGTTGTTTGTCAATTGCCTAGTAAATATGTTGCTTACCAATTGCCTAGTAAGCATGTTGTTTGTCAATTGCCAATTGCCTAGTAAACATGTTGTTTGTCAATTGCCTAGTAAACATGTTGTTTGTCAATTGCCAATTGCCTAGTAAACATGTTGTTTGTCATTTACCTAGTAAACATGTTGTTTGTCAATTGCCTAGTAAACATGTTGTTTGTCAATTACCTAGTAAACATGTTGTTTGTCAATTGCCTAGTAAACATGTTGTTTGTCAATTGCCTAGTAAACATGTTGTTTGTCAATTGCCTAGTAAACATGTTGTTTGTCAATTGCCTAGTAAATATGTTGCTTACCAATTGCCTAGTAAACATGTTGTTTGTCAATTGCCAATTGCCTAGTAAACATGTTGTTTGTCAATTGCCTAGTAAACATGTTGTTTGTCAATTGCCTAGTAAACATGTTGTTTGTCAATTACCTAGTAAACATGTTGTTTGTCAATTGCCTAGTAAACATGTTGTTTGTCAATTACCTAGTAAACATGTTGTTTGTCAATTGCCTAGTAAACATGTTGTTTGTCAATTGCCTAGTAAACATGTTGTTTGTCAATTGCCAATTGCCTAGTAAACATGTTGTTTGTCAATTACCTAGTAAACATGTTGTTTGTCAATTGCCTAGTAAACATGTTGTTTGTCAATTACCTAGTAAACATGTTGTTTGTCAATTGCCTAGTAAACATGTTGTTTGTCAATTGCCTAGTAAACATGTTGTTTGTCAATTGCCAATTGCCTAGTAAACATGTTGTTTGTCAATTGCCTAGTAAACATGTTGTTTGTCAATTACCTAGTAAACATGTTGTTTGTCAATTGCCTAGTAAACATGTTGTTTGTCAATTGCCTAGTAAAAAATTCACTTATATTTTATATCTCCCAAATGGGTCCAATATTTAGTTGTGTTCTTTCATCGCTTTATAATTTCAAGATGCTTTATAATTATTCATTAAACCACATTTACTTAACCACATTTAAACAATAGTATAGTTATTCTTATCAATATGTTATAAATTCATCGAAGTAAATCGAAGCCTTCAGTTTCACGTTGCGAAAGCCTTTAATTTTCCAAATTAGTTTTGAAATTACTTCGTAAATAAGAAATGACATTAGTTTGGGTGTTTATATACTATGGCATTATTTCACTGAATCTAAGATAAAAGCACTGCATCAAGCACTCCTTGTAGAAATAACAGAGAATTAAGTCAATACTTAGTGCCGTGTCTCATTAAACACAAACAGAAATTTTACGAACATAAACAGGAATTATAGGAATACAAACAGAAACTATAGGAATACAAACAGAAACTATAGGAATACAAACAGAAACTATAGAAATACAAACAGAAACTAAAGGAACACAAACAGAAACTATAGGACTACAAACAGAAACTATTGGAACACAAACAGAAACTATAGGAACACAAACAGAAACTATAGGAATACAAACAGAAACTATAGGAACACAAACTGAAACTATAGGAATACAAACAGAAACTATAGGAACACAAACAGAAACTATAGGAATACAAACAGAAACTATAGGAATACAAACAGAAACTATAGGAACACAAACATAAACTATAGGAATACGAACAGAAACTATAGGAATACAAACAGAAACTATAGGAATACAAACAGAAACTATAGGAATACAAACAGAAACTATAGGAATACAAACAGAACCTGTAGGAATACAAACAGAAACTATAGGAACACAAACAGAAACTATAGGAATACAAACAGAAACTATAAGAGTACAAACAGAAACTATAGGAATACAAACAGAAACTATAGGAATACAAACAGAAACTATAGGAATACAAACAGAAACTATAGGAATACAAACAGAAACTATAGGAA
Source organism: Caprella mutica (assembly GCA_947561585.1). Taxonomy (NCBI): domain Eukaryota; kingdom Metazoa; phylum Arthropoda; class Malacostraca; order Amphipoda; family Caprellidae; genus Caprella; species Caprella mutica. The sequence continues at coordinate 24,599 of CANNZV010004620.1, forward strand.
TACAAACAGAAACTATTGGAACACAAACAGAAACTATAGGAACACAAACAGAAACTATAGGAATACAAACAGAAACTATAGGAATACAAACAGAAACTATAGGAACACAAACTGAAACTATAGGAATACAAACAGAAACTATAGGAATACAAACAGAACCTATAGGAATACAAACAGAAACTATAGGAACACAAACAGAAACTATAGGAATACAAACAGAAACTATAGGAGTACAAACAGAAACTATAGGAATACAAACAGAAACTATAGGAACACAAACAGAAACTATAGGAATTCAAACATAAACTATAGGAATACAAAAAACAACTATAGGAATACAAACAGAAACTATAGGAATACAAACAGAAACTATAGGAACACAAACAGAAACTATAGGAACACAAACAGAAACTATAGGAATACAAACAGAAACTATAGGAATACAAACATAAACTATAGGAATACAAACAGAAACTATAGGAACACAAACATAAACTATAGGAATACAAACAGAAACTATAGGAATTCAAACATAAACTATAGGAATACAAACAGAAACTATAGGAATACGAACAGAAACTATAGGAATACAAACAGAAACTATAGGAATACAAACAGAAACTATAGGAATACAAACAGAAACTATAGGAATACAAACAGAAACTATAGGAATACAAACAGAAACTATAGAAATACAAACAGAAACTATAGGAACACAAACAGAAACTATAGGAATACAAACAGAAACTATAGGAACACAAACAGAAACTATAGGAACACAAACAGAAACTATAGGAATACAAACAGAAACTATAGGAATTCAAACATAAACTATAGGAATACAAACAGAAACTATAGGAACACAAACAGAAACTATAGGAATACAAACATAAACTATAGGAATACAAACAGAAACTATAGGAACACAAACATAAACTATAGGAATACAAACAGAAACTATAGGAATTCAAACATAAACTATAGGAATACAAACAGAAACTATAGGAATACGAACAGAAACTATAGGAATACAAACAGAAACTATAGGAATACAAACAGAAACTATAGGAATACAAACAGAAACTATAGGAATACAGACAGAAACTATAGGAATACAAACAGAAACTATAGAAATACAAACAGAAACTATAGGAACACAAACAGAAACTATAGGAATACAAACAGAAACTATAGGAATACAAACAGAAACTATAGGAATACAAACAGAAACTATAGGAATACAAACAGAAACTATAGGAACACAAACAGAAACTATAGGAATACAAACAGAAACTATAGGAGTACAAACAGAAACTATAGGAATACAAACAGAAACTATAGGAACACAAACAGAAACTATAGGAATTCAAACATAAACTATAGGAATACAAAAAACAACTATAGGAATACAAACAGAAACTATAGGAATACAAACAGAAACTATAGGAACACAAACAGAAACTATAGGAACACAAACAGAAACTATAGGAATACAAACAGAAACTATAGGAATACAAACATAAACTATAGGAATACAAACAGAAACTATAGGAACACAAACATAAACTATAGGAATACAAACAGAAACTATAGGAATTCAAACATAAACTATAGGAATACAAACAGAAACTATAGGAATACGAACAGAAACTATAGGAATACAAACAGAAACTATAGGAATACAAACAGAAACTATAGGAATACAAACAGAAACTATAGGAATACAAACAGAAACTATAGGAATACAAACAGAAACTATAGAAATACAAACAGAAACTATAGGAACACAAACAGAAACTATAGGAATACAAACAGAAACTATAGGAACACAAACAGAAACTATAGGAACACAAACAGAAACTATAGGAATACAAACAGAAACTATAGGAATTCAAACATAAACTATAGGAATACAAACAGAAACTATAGGAACACAAACAGAAACTATAGGAATACAAACATAAACTATAGGAATACAAACAGAAACTATAGGAACACAAACATAAACTATAGGAATACAAACAGAAACTATAGGAATTCAAACATAAACTATAGGAATACAAACAGAAACTATAGGAATACGAACAGAAACTATAGGAATACAAACAGAAACTATAGGAATACAAACAGAAACTATAGGAATACAAACAGAAACTATAGGAATACAGACAGAAACTATAGGAATACAAACAGAAACTATAGAAATACAAACAGAAACTATAGGAACACAAACAGAAACTATAGGAATACAAACAGAAACTATAGGAATACAAACAGAAACTATAGGAATACAAACAGAAACTATAGGAATACAAACAGAAACTATAGGAACACAAACAGAAACTATAGGAATACAATCACGAAAGCACACGAACAATCCACACTTATTACAGTAAACACTCATGCTAATGTCGGTAAATATAATGTCACACCGACAACATTTTAATTGTTAGTTCATCTACGAGACTTTTGGTAAAGAAATTGAAAAAATAATTCTGATAGAGCAATCATTATTAGGTGTTTACTTAATCTTTATTAGATATTTTCTCACTTATTATTATTAAGTACTTAATTGTTGTTATATAATCAAGAAGCTACATCCCTAGTAATATTACCTGTATTGACTGTACAACTTCACTGTACATCTCGTCATTCTTATTGTCATCAGATCACACATTCCTTTTGTCTCTCCGGTCTAGTTTGAAGTCTTCTGTTTTGCCAGGTGTTAACAAGTCGAGTTTTTAAGGAGATAATACCGTTACCTTTCCATTGTACGGAGAGTCATGAAGCACAGATAGTGTAGGACTTATAGCGTGAAATTGACATACTGAACATAAGGAAGTGGTAAACCTGTAGTTGAATTAGAAACCTATATGGAAATTAGGGCTAATGAAATACCTCTGTGGTAAAATATAACGGTTTTAGATCATATTTCACACCTCTAATAAAAGAATGCATCAGGATGTAGATAGATTTATTAGGCCCAATAAAATATCTAGTTTCTAAACAGATTTTCCCAAATTAAATTTTCCCAAAATATTGTTAAAAATAGTAATTCCCGTTTACATTTATTTGGTACTTAATTACTTATCATAAACACTAAACAGTCCAAGAAAAGAGTAACCAATATATTTTTTTCAGTTCAACAATGACCTTTTCTTCCGTAAGGGCACCTGTATAAACAGGTAAAAGTGTTTTTTTTTATCAAGACAGACTGACACATAATGATAGATTATGGATTGTTGTGCCAAATAGATTTACATGAATGTGATGATTTACTTGATAACATAAGCAATATTTAGGTAAATTCCTAGTTCACGTCCCTATTTCATTTAGGGAAGTGAACTATGAACCGATCCAAATACTCCCTTCCTAGTTCATGTCACTAATTGATTTAGGGACATGAACTAGGAAGAGGGTAAACATCCCTCGCTTCTCCGTTGCATTTTCGCATGTTTTTTTTCTCATCTATTACCCTCGCAAATTTGATGACGGTTATATTTTACCAGGTATTTATTTATTTATTTATCATATTGTTATTAGCATAACTGAAAAAGTGTTCAACCAAATTACCTGAAATTTTGTGAAACAATTGGTCAATGTCAAGTGACCTTCTGGTAGAATTTTTGGGGCGACCCGGTCAAAGGTTAAGGTTATGGTAATTTATAACTCAAAAATTATTTAACCAAATTGTCTGAAATTAGATGGGACGATTGGTACAATTTGGGAGAGATCCGGTCAAGATTGCTCACAGTGTCCAAAATTATAAAAGTCAGTTAATAAGGAAGTTGAATAACTTCAATTAGCTGCACCTAATCATCCTGATCTCTAAATAGTAATTAATAATAACTGTATTTCATATTTTTCATCGCTAATTACTATCAATCATAATACTGTTTATAAGTTTTAATCTTCCTGGTTTTCTTATTTTTATTGAATAGGAATACTACAGCAATTTTGGGTAGTACATTTTTGTTTTTGTCAGTCAATAGCTTCAGTGGGCTCTGACGAGATGCTCTTGGGACTAGGTTAGGATTGTTAGGTTTTAGCAACTCGGGCTATGGGAACTGCTGATAACAGGAGGGAGTGGTTTTCGTGAAACTCTTTAATTTTTCTCTTTTTGGTAGCCATTATCTGGTTGACTTTCTTCTTCTTTCACACTAAGCAATTTATTATTCGGAATTGTGCTATTGTGCACCTCTACCCTTAAATTTTACCTATACTTATTTTTAATGTTTATTAATATCAGACCTGAAGAACAGTAAGTTAGTCGTGCAAATCAGACTAAACAGAGTAACTGAAACTGTTTTACAATTAGTGTAAAACTTTGAATAAATAACTGCACTTACTATTTACATAAGAAAAATTGAGATACTTAATTAAATGAGGAGTATCAACAAAGTCCAAGATATTCTTTCATTTTCTCTTCTTATTTTCACTGACTATAACTATATTACTATAAGAAGGAATGTATAGTAATGACTAGGGTTGTGACATTTTGTAAAATATATGCTCTAAAAATATAAATTCCATGTAATCCTAAGCATGACATGAAAAATATTGTGTAGAACCCTTCTAGTTTAGCGATAGGAAATTCCAATACCCTAAATTTTGATGTTGTTTATTATAATATTCATGGTGTTTATAGTTTTAAGAGCATATTTTTACAAAATGTCACAACCCTGGTAATGACTCCCTTTTCACATTTAAGATGTTTCTCTCTATTATTTGGAATAAAATTATCCTTGTAGTAAACTGTGTGTTGATATATTTGGTTACTTTAGTTTATTAATTTCGGGTAAATTTCTTGTTTTCGGTCGATAACACATGTAAGAAACTAATGGAAATATGTATAAGAAAATAAGATATAACTGCGGGTATCCTGAATAACAAATGAAATAAAGATTTTTAGTGATATTTCTATTTTTTCAAATGATTGTCCAATAACTCAGATATTACCCCACATGATTTCAGAAATGAAAACCTCGTTTGCAAACAGAACTTATATGTATATTGTATATTCAAAAATATTTATTGTTCGTAATTGTAATTAATAATTTCATCTTTCATGAAAATATTAATGAAAAGACAATTGCTGTTTTTTATGAAATTAAGAAGACTAATAATTTAGTTCCGGAAATATTAACCATCTCCCTCCTGACGAAATCTGCAGAAGCAAGCAATTCTATGCTATTTAAACATGCTAAGCAAGGAAGTCTGCAAATTTTCTATAGTTATTAAAGAAATATTTTCTATAGTTATTAAAGAAATATTTTCTATAGTTATTAAATACAATGTGTTATTGTGACTCTAATAAGATGCTTTCTAAGAAAAAATAAAAATAAAAATTGGGTTTCATGAGGGAAAGGGTTAAGAGACGTGCAAATTATAAAAACTCTATGGATTTTACACCTGATATTTGACTATCTTTCAGTGCGAAAATGTTGCAAATTTTGCAAAGTTATTTTAATTCGTTAATGCTGTTGCATTAACTTTCATTTCTTCAGTTTGAGACATAAAATAGGAAAATTAAAAGAATTTATGAGTCACAAGATAATTAAGGTGCTAGGACAAAAATATTACTACCACCCTAATTATACTATTTAATAAAATAAACATTTTTCTACCTAACCATATTTCAAATACTAAATAGTGTAATTATTATCTATACTTGGTACAAATATTAATAATTAATTAATTAATGCAGAAGTACTTAACTTATGAAGGAAATAATTAATGTAAAAACAATATGTTTGTTGTTTATCACCAATTTTTAAGTTAAGAAGCCTGATAATCATAATTTGTGTGGCAATTAACTGTACACTCAGACTTTAATAAATTAAATAACTATTTTAAATACAGTAATAGGGTTTTTCCCAGAGTAGAGGCACAAATGTGTATCATAGATACCAAGTTAATGAGATGAAATCCATTATGATAAATATAACCAATACGATAATGATAACCAATACGATAATGATAACCAATACGATAATGATAACCAATACGATAATGATAACCAATATGATAATGATAACCAATATGATAATGATAAACAATATGATAATGATACCCAATATGATAATGATAGACAATATGGTAATGATAACCAATATGATAATGTTAACCAATTAGATAATGATAACCCATATGATAATGATAACCAATATGATAATGATAACCAATATAAATATATTACAGATACAGGTAATTTCTAATAAATATTGTGCTTCTGATAAATTGATTTAGTTTCAATCGATGAAGTAATCTCATCTTTCATTTATTGAAGTATTTCTCTCTTTACATCAAAATAAAGTATAGTAGATGAAAATATTTTATTATACTTTACAGATCTAAACTCTATAAAAAGTACATACTTGGGTAAATTTCGAATTATCGGTCAATTCCACATCTTCGATCGTATGAGATAGAACGATGTTATAATTATTCAATTTGACTAAATTAGAAATGAGATAATATTTCCCTATAGTTATTTCTCATATGACCGAATATGTGGAACTGACCGATAATGCGTAACTTACCCTAAGTAATTGTCACACTTGAATTAGTAGATATTTAATAGTTTAGCTGCGGATTAGTTTATGGAAACTACCACAGACCACACATCACCTTAGGTTTCCTTTCCAGACAATGACCCCGTGACACAGGTAATTTTTATGCCTATTGTTATTCAGGTAAATCTTATGCCTTATGCAGGTAATTGTAATGCAGGTAAATTTGTGATAGATTCATCAGAAGATACTTTTGAGGTTTTAGAGAATTTTTTTAGCGGTTGAAACAAGACGCTAAAATCACGTACGTTGGCACCGGAAGTTGATTTGTTACCTTCTTAGTTAGGTTTTCTCTCCAAGGAACCCGGTCCATTATTAACTTATTTTGAATCCTCAGATAAATACATTATTTTGTTTAAAAAGAAATGAAATACACTAAGTTATTTCTGATTAGTTAATAACATTATTTAGTAAATTGTAGATAGAAATAAATGATATTGACATGAAACAATTTAAATTATAATTTAGCCATGAAGTATCATTCATTTTTATCAATCTTGTTATTGAAAATTTTAGTAACAAAATATGTTGATTAACTTTATATTATCTTTTAAACACATCAAGTTGTTATATAGAAAAAAAATATTAGCGGAAAAATTAGTAGGGTAAGTTACGAATTATAGGTCAGTTTCAAATCTTCGGTCATATAAAAAAAACGATAAAATAATAATGATTTCACTAGGATTGGTTGACTAAAATTGTGAATCAAATATTTGCTTTTAATTTTCCATTCTATTTTAATACATATAAGAATTATATTTGTAGTTTCACATGATAATATGGGTTTTAGGTTTATTTTTTCTGTTCTTTTCTAGAAATTCCCGGGATGAACACGGTTTTTATCCCGTAATTCCGGGACAAGCAGCATTGGTCAATATGAGAAACCCTACTTGTTATCAATGTTAATATAAAGAAATATCATATAGCAGCATCATTATCATTAGCTATATTAAATAAATATATAAATGTTGTTTTAGAAAATTGTTTTAAGATTTAAAAACTAATCACTTCGATAATTACTAATCAATCACAAGAATTTTCAAAATAAAATAAAAAATGAGATAATAAGATTATTTTGATAATTTTAATTATATATTTCTTTTTCAATTAATTTTTTTTTCCAAAATGTGAAGGGTTTCTCCGTTTGAACCACAACAATACCCTTGAACCACAACAATACCTTTGAACCATAACAATACCTTTGAACCATAACAATACCTTTGAACCATAACAATACCGATATTAAATTGTCAAAATGTTGTTGATTAAATGTAATTTGAATTACCGAAGATAATTTTTATGTTGACAAAATGGTATTGTAACTAACAGATCCGACTTTTAGAATTTTTTACATGGAGTTGAAATGTTGTTTTTGAATCCACTATTTTTTCGTATTGCATATTCCAGGATTCTTTAATGACCTGGCAAAGAGATTTTGGGGGCGGCATGCCCCCTATATACATATATTTTTTACATATTATTGTTCATGCTGATTGTTCTCCCAAACTGAAATGGTGACAGTAAACATATTTTGAATCTCTTAAGTGAAAGATATAAGAATGGGAAACCAACATTTTTTCAGGTGCTGTGGCAAAACGGAATAGAACAAATTTTAATCAACTGACTAACATATTTATTAATATTAACTCATTGAAATACCTTCAATTTCATTCATTTTTTCATTCTGCATGTACAATGTAAATCCTTTCTTTGACACTGATTCGGAACCTGTTTTCGAAAATATACCTCCAAAGAGATGATTGGTCGAATTATGCACAATTGGGCAACCGCACGTACAGTAACGTCACGCCCTCTTTTCGTAGCTCCGCCCTATTTTCGTATCTCTGCCCACTTCATGAGAGTATAAAAGACGGAGAGAAATGATAAAGTTCAACAGTATTTGACACGCATTGAAGAAGCAGATCATAAGTTATCCAAGACTTAACGAAAAAGCATAATGGCCGATAGACGTGAAACTAACAACAACGTAAGTACCATTTCACTCGTCAAAGTTATTCAATGAATGTTTCAGTGATACTAATTTCATATCAGTTATCAATAATTGTGTTCTAAATAAATAAATAATGGCATCGAAATTCCCTATTCTCATTTCGCTTTATTTGAAGGCTCCCCTCCAAACCGAATTTAAATTTCTATAGAAATGATTTAAATTTGTAGAGCTTAAATTTTATAACATATCACAGTTAAAAGAAAATAAATTGACCAAGTATTCACTTCGTAATTAATTATATAAGAAAAATTCACATTCAGCTGCCACTGTCCGACATTTTTATTAGATTCAATAGAAGAACAAGAAGGAGATACGAATTTTACCACTTGTAATCGTAAATTAAATAGTACTTAGGTATACTGTATAGGTACATTTTCAGGTAAATAATGTTTTTTAGGGTAATGGTATTAAGGTATGATAGAGATAGCCATTTATTATATGTCTAAAAACTTTATTATAGTTTTGAATTATTCAGAGGTATTTTGATCATTTTCTTAGCTTGAAATTCTGAGCCAGCGTAGAAGTAAAATAACAAGAATATCGTAAATTACATATAATAAAAATAAAGAACCAAATTTCAAATGTTTTTCAGTTATATAATCAGTAATTTTAGTTCTAATGAATAGAGAAATAAAAAAATAGAGTGGAGGGGATCTGTAAGATATTCAACTTTACAATATTTTTCTAACAAATATAGATCTTAACATGAAATCTTGCAAGTTTGAATTATGATACAAATGATATACTTTCCGAATAATTGTTGAAGGTCCAATAACGTATTTTTGCTAAATGTGCATTAATTGAATCAGGAGCATTAATAATGAAATACTACATATTTATTAAATATTTAAAGCGTTTATTTAAAAAGATAGAAATGAAATATTTAGCCCCGTAGCGGGGCTGTTAAGATTTATTGTCAATAAGCATTAAGATATTCTTAAAAATAAATGTATACACCACCCACTTTCATCAAACTCTATTTATGATCACACTGTAGAAAAACTATTAATAATATCTAAACATACGAAGATGTGGTTATAGGTGGTAAAAATTTGCATTAGCCAAAGAAAACCACACGAAGATACGATGGTTCTTGTTGAAGGTTTTGTTATTTTAATTTCCCACCTGCTTCTTTTAACTCGTACTGTATATTAAGCAAATCAGATTAAGTGAGCGACCATGTGAGTTAATTTGAACAGTTTAAACCTAATTACTATTTTTTGAAACTTGTACACCTGTATTTGTTTTCTAAAAGAATAAAAACAAAAGTTACTAGAGAAACTGTTGTTCAACGACTTTACTGTCCTCTGTGACTGAATAGCTTAAATATTTCATATGGACTCTATAAAATATGTTATATTAAGTATTTGTTAAAGATATAAACTAGATATTACATTGGAATAGAATGAACTTTTAAGTGATTTACATATGATATGCTTTCTTTTTTACCATATTTATTTGTTACCTAATTTTTGTTCTTTTAATCTTGTTAGAGATAGTAGAGCTTTCCTCAAGATGTTGATTGTTTTCTTCCTATTTCAGACAGTGACTTGCTCTAATGTAGAATGCGGACATTGGCTTGATCCAGTTATACTGACTGATCTCAACCAGCACCCCGTGTGCGGGTGCTACTATTGTCTCACTCACAGAATGGCATTAATAAAAGAAAATAATAAAAGAAAGAAAAATAAGAAACCGTAAGTTGAAAAATTATTTGATATTTATTGACAGGGAAAAACGTCCACACTTTAAAGTACAATTCACTCTCATGATTTTTTTTCAATTGTTTGTATGAAAATGTGCTTGCATTTTGTTCGGTGAAGTAATGTGCAATGTTTATTTAGAGAATATATTATTTATATATTACTGTTAACAGTCATAATAAGATATCATATCTAAGTGAGGAATTTAGCTTTTTGCAAATTAGTTCGGACAGAATACTAATTGTATTAAAGTCATAGATTTATGGCTCTCTTGATAACCTTTTTTCTCTTTTGCAGGATATTGCCCTGTGCCAGATGCGGAAATTTTCACTGGTATAAAATATATGAATGAGAAGAAAAGCTACAAAGAATTTCACACATGCAAGTGTTCTGTCCGAAACGTGTCCTCTCAGCTCTTCCCGTATTTCTTTTGCACTGAGAAGATCCGGTACTGTGTGAACGTTTCAGTTGAATTAAAAGTAACGATATATTTATTCAGTAACATTGAAGCACCGAGGGATGTCACGGATAGAACACTGATGTGTGAAAAGGAATTGGGCCCGTTTCATATTTGCCTTTTTTAACACCGCGGAAAAAAGCTCTTCTTATAATGTGTCTTGAAGGAAACCTGAAGGAAAAGTTTAATATGATTTTTCCTTCAGCGATATAAATGCTAGAGTGAACACATTTAAACAAGAGTTTTTTCCGCGCTGGTAAAAAAGCAAGTGTGATGCGGGCCTAGAGGTATCACGGAAAATATTTAAATTCAACCAAATTTCCTTATATGAAGAGTTTTATTTTAACTCATCATTGAAGGTATATTTCGTTTCAACATATCTATTCATCATAGTCAGAAAAATAGTGGAAAATCCAAGGTGAGCAATGAATTTTAAGACTAAATGTCGTATAAAGAGAATACCATCTTTCCAAATTAGTTAATCAACTATTTTTTAATTTTTTTTTATATTATTAATGCTGTCATTTTATTCATGAAATCTCTAATTAATTTGTTGATAATATGATAAAAACATATGAACATTGGTTGATAAGCTAATATAGAATGATCCATCATACCACAGTAATTGATCATAAAAGACCTTGTTTAGTTGATGTTTTCACTCTCTTCCTGATGATGAATAGATATGGGCAATAGCTCATTTCTTTTGCTGTAGAGTTAAGTTCTTTCATTAAATATAAGATACTAGCAAAATTTGATAAAATGAATTAGGCTAGACATTGATTAATCATGTATTTTTGTCTACTTGCTGTCTGTATTGTACTTGTATTGAATAGGTTAAAGTATAAATTTAAGGACTCAGACCATTGACATCTGAGAATATTTAGAGTTAAGGAGCTTCTGGGAAAGAACTTAAATAATTCAATAAGACCGAAGACTGTGTTGAAACTAAAAGACTGTTTAAGATAAAAATTGATGAACACGATGTTTTCGAGTCTAAGTCATGAAATTAACAATCCTCATCTATTTATACACATAAAATCAATTTAATCATATTATATAAAATCAGTTAACTTTTTGAAAAAAATAGTTCATAATTAATAGTCGTGTAAATTGTAACGTTTGATATTATTCGAATTTTTGTAATTGATGGTAAAAAAATTATGCGATTTTTTTTATTCGAATATTCTATTACATATCTAAATAATTATTTCCCTCGGTGTGTACATTCCTATAATGCTCAGAATTAGAATCAATTGCTTTCTAATTCGATTTCTATGTAAGTTAGTAAAGTTACTGATCTCCAGTATTGAAAATGGAGTGATGTTGCGAATAATAAAAGTGTAACCAAGTGTTTGTTTGTTTTTTTATCTAAAAATGGCCACTCACCCAAACTCTCTTCAAAAACATTATCGTATAATTTAGTCCAACTTATACATTTTTGTGCTACAATTCTAAAAAGCACAGAATTCAAAGAGCACATGAATATTATTGGCATTAGTAGAAATATTTAATATGCAATATTAGAATATCGAGAGAGAATATTACCAGCAAGAATAACATTATCAACTTAATACTCTGATATTAGAGAGCTTGAAACAGGAGATGAAAAAAAAAGGTTTTCTTTACAAAACGTTTCTTTACTATGTTGAATGAAATAAACAATTAGACATCCAGTGGGTAGCAAAATAATTTGGCTCATTGTTTTTTTTTCTCTCAAAAAATATAAAGTAAAATTAGATGAAATTTCCACTTAATCCATAAATAAAATTCAAATTGAGAAATAATTTGTTGCTAATTATTTATTAACAAAAAATTGAACTAGCCACCATACAAAAGTATTGAACACAAATATTATGCATAAGCACTTTATAAGCAGTCATTTCATGTTGGTATCTTGCCATTTTGACATGCTTTAATATTTCAACCAATCAGAAAATAGAACGTGGCTTATGTCTGTTACATGTCATATGATAACAGCTGTGATACAATGTTGAGGTTACTTATACCAATATTGTTACAAAATGGCTTGCCGCCCCTCGAACTCCCAACCCCCCCCCCCCCGCCAGGTCCGTAAACAATCATGAAGTGTGCAGTACAACAAACTAGCGGATACAGCAAACTACATTAAATGATGAAAAATATGAGGGATTGCATCATACTAATTAATAATAGAAATGAAGTAAAATAAATTAGTAATAAAAAATTTGAAAAATGAAAGGAATGAAAAATTATTTCATTATTCAGATTAGTTATTAATTGAGTATACCTATTTAATCATATTTTTTATTTTAATGAAAAAAAAATCGAAAAATAACACAGAAAGATGTAACTGTCAGACTATTGGGGCGTCGGACTAATAAGACGTCGGACTAATGGGACGTCGGACTACTGACACGTCCCCCTGGACTATAGACAAAATCACAGCCGTATCCTAAATCAGCAGCACCTTTGAACACATGCGTGGATTTTTAGTGTATTTTGCTACATTCATATTCCAGTCCATGATTTTAAATTTTCCAACATCATTTGCAGAAAAGTAGCCCAAAACCATCACATTTCCACGACCAAATTTTTACCGTGGGAATGGTATTATAGGAGGTTCAATTTCTCTTCCTTCTTCTCTACATGTCACACGCGGGTATGCATGTTCCTTCCGAAAAGCACAATTTTTGTTTTATCTGACCAAATTACCTTATTCCAGAAGTCATTCTATTCTCATTGATATTCATTAGCTAATTTCAGACTCTCTTTATTTATTAATGGGAGTATCCCCGCTCGCCGTTGTGAAGGCGGGTGACCACTCAGGCTGAAGTAGGGTCCCCCATATATGCCAAAATCCTCATTGAACCTATCTAAAGGCTAGTCGTTGAAATCCTCCAGCCTCCCAATTCATTCAAGAAAGGTAGAAAGATGCGAAAAGCTGAGAGCCCTTGTAATTCTGTGG
>CANNZV010004621.1:0-76330 GCA_947561585.1 Caprella mutica
ATGAGTTCTGTGTTTATAATTTATATTGTTTTCTTTATTCTATCTTGCTATTTGTTTAGAAGTGTTACCAGAGGTGATTCATTTATATTATTATTTTCATTAATGTTTATTGCAAAGTTTGTTTAAAAAAAGTTCTTATGTTTTTTCTTGACATTTCTTTGTATCTTAAAACAGTCTGACGGATCAAAAGGAACAACATTTTGAAAAATAGTTTGTAAATAAGATAAATTCTGAGTTATCGTACAGTTCCACATTTTCGATCAATTATGAAAAAAATATATACTAATAATATATTTCTTATATGAAAGTGAATGCGGAACTACCCAATAACTCAGAACTTAGCCTATTTACCATTTTCTCTCCATCTCCGCTTTTTCCACTTCAGTTATCTTTTTGGGGACACCAAGTAACCCACTACTTAGTTACATGTGTTACATGGTGGGACTCTACGTAACCAACCTTAAATATTGCCTTCATCAGCACAAGTTGTGAGGTATTTTACTATATTTGTCCCACCTTATAATGGAGCATTAAAATGGTATTGTTGGTATTTTCGTTTATTTCTCATACTCTTGAGTTAAATTATATACAAATACCTAATTGATTATTTCAAATATTGATAATAAATTATCTGTGGCAACTCGGTACTATCTTCAAATCTTGTGCCTCAAAGATGTTCTCTCACCTTGAGGCCATTACTCATGTGATTAGTCTTACCTCAGTTATATTCCCCTTGTTTTTTCGCACCACTGCAGAGTTTCTTTGCTGCATGTCAGTTTAACATTAATAGTGTATATTCACCTGAAGCAGTTAGAGGTAGTTAAGACACTGCTCTTTTGGCGGTCTGCCTCTTCGTGCTGGCAAGGTCAGTTTAATTTGCCCTAACGATGTACTGGGGCTAGACTGTTAAACTGTTACTAATTTGCCTGTTTGGTATGCAGATTTAGAATTTAAAGACTTGATTATAAACATAGCATGTAAATGAATATCTTTGCTTGTAAGGTTTATTTCTTTCTTTTATATTTCTTTCTAACTATAGAACGCAATGATTCCATCTGCAGTACATCACCACTTTATTCTTCCAGTTCTTTTTAGAATAATTCACATTACCTCTCCATTATTACCATTCTCAGAATAAAAAAGGTAATTCTTATATTCACTTCCTAATTATTTTTTCGGTAATTTTACAAGGTTTTTATAAGTTGCGTGACAGTGAATAATAAAGATAAAACATACAGCATTATTTTGAAAGTTTTATTTAGCTCATAAAATAATTCTATTTTTATATCCGATCAATTATTCATTTTATTGATAAAAATATTATTCAGGTTACATTGAATATTTTATTGATAACATGTATCATGGCTACATTGAATATTTTATTGGTAATATGTATCATGGCTACATTGAATATTTTATTGATAACATGTATCATGGCTACATTGAATATTTTATTGGTAATATGTATCATGGTTACATTGAATATTTTATTGGTAACATGTATCATGGCTACATTGAATATTTTATTGGTAATACGTATCATGGCTACATTGAATATTTTATTGGTAATATGTATCATGGCTACATTGAATATTTTATTGGTAATACGTATCATGGCTACATTGAATATTCTATTGATAACATGTATCATGGCTACATTGAATATTCTATTGATAATATGTATCATGGCTACAATAAATAAATTGATGAAAATATGCATCCTGGCTACAATAAATATTTCATGACACTTTTTAATCTTTTACTTTTCTCTTTAATCATTCAATGATAGTCTGTATCTTCAATAATCTGAAGACATTGAAATTGTTTCAATAATAATATTATCAGTCAATAATTTAGCTCATATTTATTATTCAAACAATCAATGAATATTGCGTCAATTTGTATCATTTCGTATGTTTGTACATTTGTATATAAGTACAGCTATTGATTAACGACACCAGTGGTTATGGCGTACTTCTATTGTTTAAACAGTTATGTAATTGTAATTTTAATCGGTCAAAGGTACCATTGGTGTCATTTTTATGTCAGAGTGAATGTGATACCAATAAAGAATGAACACTACTAAGTCAAATAGTTAATTGATATCGACTTTATTGTTAGATCCATTCATAATTAATAATTGATACACTAATTCTTTAAATTAGCCCAAGGGGCTCTATCCAGTAAGTGGTGAAGGGAGCGGAAAGGGGGATGTGGTGCCATTAGATGCCAAGAACTGTTGTAATTTGGATTATGGATTGTCTTATTTTCTAATATTCATTTTAACGCTACTTGCAGTTTTAGAGGATTGCGCTAGGGTTATGCTCTTCAACTACGAGGTCTTAGATTTTTGTGTTAGGTAGACTCGTATAGGCTTCATTTACTATCACCTCTTCATTTTCCTCTTCCATCCGTGAGTGCAGCAACCGGTTCTTGTGTCTCTTTTCGTCTCATTCCTTGTTAAGTGACTGCATTCACGGAGTAGCTTCTCTTCATCCATGAGCATTGCTACCAATGGTGGTAGGTGACTTTATTCATGAAGCCACTTTTCTTTCTGACTGCTTCTTCCAGTCACTTGTACTTAATTTCCTTTTAACTTCAGGTATATGACCTTTTGCAGACAGACGTTAAACCTTCTCATAAATTAGTTATATTAGTATACCAATCAATTTAGCACTTAAGTTAATAATTCTTTCAATGTAATTCTCAATACTTTACTCGATACAATCAATCGTAACTTGTGTACCTGTACAAGGTAGCGTGTCAAGGTTAGAGTCAATGACTGTGTACGCTCATAGGCTCGGTATAGATTGTATTATTGTACTTAGGCCTATATTATTGTACTTAGGCCTATGATATTGTACTATATTATTGTACTGAGTATTGTATTATTTTTCTTAACTAGGCCAGGTTTTCCCAAAGTGGTTCACCGTGAACCTATGAACCAGAGGAAGGCTCACAGCGAACCACTCTTGGTTCGTGCCATGTTCGACTATTCTCAGTAGTTATAGTTTCTTTTTATTATCAAATTGGTGTTTCAATGTAGTTCTGCTGTATTAGAATACAGCAGAATATATTTGATAATTTGGTTAGTTTTGTATACAGTTATTATTCCTTTAGTTATTATTATTTCAATAAATATACCCTTAAAGAAAGTTTATCACTTAAATAAAGTTTTAAATGTTTAATTTCTATAAATCTATTTTACTGTAAAATCTGTAATATGTCAACTTTTATAAACCCCATGTATCCAATAGCTGCATCACCTAGTTAGAGCTTCACTTTTCACCCTTGTAACGTTTAAAATATCAGTCAGTTTGATACATGTAGTTATATGTTATGTCAGAGCATCTCCGCGTTGTGTCTGTGACTTAAGTTTTATTTGGTGAATTGATATTGCTGTTTAGCCGACTGACACCAAGATGTAAGTTTTGATTTTCTGCTGTCATTGTCTTGTATTGTTTTTGTGTAATATTATTTATGTCATAGTGTTATTTTGTGAATCTATTATAAGTTGCCTTTTCTTCTTTGGCAGAATTTAATACTTTCTGGAACTTGAAGTAAAATAATGAAATACTGCTGAATCTTTCAATTCGAAGATATCCACTCTTAGAGCAGTACAATAGTTAATTCATTTGTTCACCATTACTCTAGACCATTCTTTGTATCAATGTGTAATCATTTCCTGAAGTATAGACACTATAGTTACTATACTTTATTATAAATATGAAAGGGGGCAGTGGATTTTCAGTTAAGGTTCGTGAGAAATGAAAATCTGGGAACCACTGGAAAGATATGTAACATTACATTAAGATTTTCTACACCCATCTAAAACAATATAAATTTACAATGATGAAATAGAGTAATATATTGGTCGTATTTATTTTAAGTTACATTAAACATAAATTAACAATAACCAATTATGTTTTACAATTTTTTTCCATAGTAAATGTATATAATATAATGTATATAATTAGTTCAAATAAACAGAGTAGTCGTTGTTATTGCTGAGTTTGTCCTAAAATTTATTCATTTTTATTCATATAACTTACGCAACATTCCAGGCAGTTGTGTGTATGTGTTAGAATGATGAATATTTTGAATAGTAAATAAAACTATATTTCTTAAGTTATATGTACATTTTTTGTTTTACAATAAACTAACAACATGAAAGGAATCCAATAGAAGTTATCCAAAAACGATATCAATGTCCAAATCACAGCCTATCAATATAATGCAGTATACAACAACAAAACTCATATAGAATAACACAAACAAAATACAAAAACAGTAACAATTAATGTAATGAACAAGTTATTAATATCACCAAAATAATTTTTGTCATTGAGAAACTTCTTTTAGTTCAATTTAATTTTCAAATTTTAAATTTAGTTTAACTTACCACTAATTGTGTCAGTACTCTACTGAAGAATATTACTACAAAAATGTGAATGATATGGCATAGTAATTTAAATGTCTGATTCATGTTTAATTACATCAATAGTATAATATTCTGTTTTATTATAGTTCTAACAGTCTTTTATATCACAATTACTAGTTCTATCTTTTAATTTCTACTCAAAATATCTTTTATGCAATAGGGTTTAATTAACTTTAATTTTTATGGTCAAAATAGCGCTTTTAAGAACTCTAATTTTTAGCTCCAATAATAAAAGTTACGAATAGCATCATTCACCCCGTAAAGCGTTCCATTGATTCTTTCTGTCACATGTTGAAATTAAGCCTAACAGAACTCGTGTACCTATTGGTTACCATTAATCAATGGGCAGTGGTGAACACGGAGCTGTGGACCCTGTAAACATAGAGTATAGAGTTTAGACTATCGAGTGCAGTCTATAGTCTATAGTCTATAGTATGGACTATACAGTGTACTCGATATAAATATTAAACAGTAATATATTATCGAAAAAATTGCTCGAAAAACAATTGCCCGAAAGGGTAAAATTAACATCATTACCAACACTGGTAAAATATTATCTTGTTGGTCTAGTTACAATAACGATAATGCCTATTTTTCTACTAAATAATCAGAGTTAAGTGCAATTTCTTAGATTAGCTTTGTAGCACATAATCAGGTCACAGTGTTACTTACACGCCTTTAATTCTTTCTGTGAATTAGTCCGTGAAGTCACCTTGCCTCTAATCTAAAAATGTCTCCATATTTCACGTAATTGCCCTACATAGTAAAGGCATGTTCTCACACATCAGTGTTCTACCCGTGATGTGTCCGGTCCGTCTCCTCTCAGTGCCTCAGTGTCTGTGAAAAAATATGTATCGTTAAATTTAAATGACACACGTCAAGTTCAGTAACGTATTTTTTCAGTGTTAAAAAAACACTGAGGACACGTCACGGACAGAACACTGATGTATGAGAACCATAGAGTTATGATAAACTAATCTAGAGAGAGGAAGTGTTGCAGCGATTGCAGGACGCTAAGGAAGACGGTGTAAAACCTTATTTTGTTTCAGTTATATCATTTCTCCATTAAACTGACGCTAGATTGCCGGTCACGTGACCCAAAAATAAGGATTTTAGCGTCCCGCAAGACGCGATATTATTTTGGCCACTGACTCACCACTTGATGAGAACAAACCTTCAATAGGGAACATTTACAGAAATAATTATTGTTGTAATAGTAAATAGTATTGTAAGTTGCTCTTACAATACTTGAAACGATTTGAGGATTCCAAAAGAATGAATTATGTTTTAAGAAACAATCAAGAATGAACTTTGAATTATTTTATACAAAAAATTGATCAATTAATATACTGAAAGTTTGTAGCATAGTTATATATTACTTACATTGCTTTTTGAAAATAATGATTCAACAAAATGATTAGATTAAGCAGGATAATATTAATCATATACTATTATATAGTATGGGTATGAAATTACTCTGATATCAGTTCAATAAATGTTTTCATCAACTGAAATAAATTGAATTTTATTCGGTTGGAAATTTTAAAAGCGGATCAGGGATGATAGTGAGTACATAAATTGAAAAACCATCAGTATCCATAAAATTTATATAATAAGAATGCCGTAGGTTTTACTGCACGCATACACTAGTTAATATAATAGGAATTTTACATAATAATGGTAAAAACTCCATTTTTCACCAGTTTAAATAAATAATTTCTACCATCGATTCTAAACTCCATTTAATATTCACTAGTGTCCTTGAGTCTCCATCGAGTAACGTTACATGTTTTTCTTATCAGAATCTCTCAGTAATAACCCTCACAAAATGATAACCAACGCTATTTTCTCTGCCAGATATTCTGCACCGTATAGAATCGGTAATAACTACCCAATGGTTTGAATCCATCAATCCGAATGATAAGAAAACTATAAAATGGTTTGAATTCGTCCATCTGAAAGAAAAAATCATTATCCAAAGGCTTTTGTTAATCTATCAGAAAGATAAGAAAATTTCAGACTAGCTGACGATGGATTGAATTCTCGAGGTGAAATTTACAAATAAAGTCTATGGATTTTACTTCTAATATTTCAGTTACTCTGAACCCCTCACTGGTGGTTGAACAAATATTTGGCTGTTAATTTTTCACTTTGTTGATAAATTCTTTTATGGAATTCTTTAAAGTTGATTATTATTGTGTCTAGTAAGGTGTTGCAATGTACATACCTGCTTCTACTCTTGACTCTGACATCATAATTCTACGAATGGTACAATCATTCTAATGAAATAAAATTACGTTGATTTTGGTAATTAAAATTGATTTCATATCAATTGTTGAATATTTACACAAACACGTAATTAACGATTTATTTAAATTTTGCATTAATTTATTTTTTATGAAATAACTAAAAATAAACTAGGGTATCAGAAATAGGATAAGTTCCGAGTTATCGAACGGTTTTTCATTTACAGCCATGTATAATAATTGATATTAAAATGTGCAACTGTCCAATAACTCAGAACTTACTCTAAAACAATTCCGTAATTCATATTTTTTTTATTCTCACTAGGAATATTTAATTCCCGTTCTTTAGAGTAGCAGTTATTTCTATTCCTGTTCATTTGGATTAGAGTGGCATGTTCTATGCCATGGTACATTATGCCATAAATTGGCTTATAAGACCTAATCTGCAGGTAATTACCTCTAGAAATATAACTCAAACTAACCTTAAATCTTACGTGAAGGTGAGAGAGTAAAGCTGCAGTGAGGGTAGAATTAAACCGCATGTAGGTAATTCTGATGAGACCTATTTTTAGATACTTTTAATTAGAGTTTATCCTAGAATTATACATCCTATAATTTAATTCTGCATCCAATAATTAAATATTTTATAATTATACATCCCTTTATTCTTTTGTTATCATTCTACATCTTACAAATAAATCTAAATTTTCATTATAAGTTTAAAGGCAAAAATGAATTAGTGTTTTACCTAAAATTTTGTAACTACTTTTAATTAGAAAACCATCTTAGTGTGTAATATATGCGTTGTAGGGTAAGTTCTAAATTATTGAACTGTTCCACATTTTCGATCATTAAAGAAAAGAATATAATTTGAATTACGAACTTTTAACTGGTGATTTTAATTGGTATCCATGATACCTGTAGGTATCTTGGATACCAATTATTAAAATAACGAGTGTATTATAAGATGATCGAAATAGTGGAACTGTCCAATAACTCTTAACCTACTCTATAATATATTATTAAATTTAAAATTCAACTTTATAGAATTATAATGCATCAATAAAAAATTCCATAGAAAATTATTTTACCAGTTCCATTAGATCACTATTGATTTTTGTTATCAATTGATTTGCCCCAATTCGGTAAAGTGTCAAAGCCTACCTTGCCAAGGTTGCTATAAACTGAATCATATATATATATATATATATAGAAAACAAGGTCAATGTCTAATTAGAGATGCACAGAGGTGTATGTGAGCACTTGGGCAAGAGGTGGTCAGATACACCTGTGTGTCCGCACAGTTCAGTGAATAAGCAATGGCCAAACGACAATGAATTAATATTGCCATAGAAACGATGGAGTGGATCGGTGGGAATAGACTGCAGTCTGATAGACTGCAGTCTGATAGACTGCAGTCTGATAGACTGCAGTCTGATAGACTACAGTCTGATAGACTGCAGTCTGATAGACTACAGTCTGATAGACTACAGTCTGATAGACTGCAGTCTGATAGACTACAGTCTGATAGACTGCAGTCTGATAGACTACAGTCTGATAGACTACAGTCTGATAGACTAAAGTCTGATAGACTGCAGTCTGATAGACTGCAGTCTGATAGACTGCAGTCTGATAGACTGCAGTCTGATAGACTGCAGTCTGATAGGCTACAGTCTGATAGGCTACAGTCTGATAGGCTACAGTCTGATAGGCTACAGTCTACCAAACTGTTCCATTAATTAAAATAACTGATTTAATTAAATGATTTAATTCCACTAATTAAATCACTGTGAATTCTTATCCTACTAAAGTTCTAGATATTCATTGTTAATATTTCAAGTGTGTGTTTATAACAATAAACTATGAGAAATATCTCTTAAATTCCTTTTCTTAAATACTAGAAAATAGGGTGAGTTTCAAGATATCTGACTTTTTACATTTTCGATCATGTAAAAATATATATAATAATTAATTTATAATTATTTATTTAAATTGGTACCCATGAATACCATTTAAAATGAAAGTTTAATAACCAATAATATATATCTACTTCTTAAAAGTGGAACCGTCCGATAACTCGGAACTTACCCTAATTCACACAGTCAAAAAAAAAGTGATACACCATAGGAGAATTATAGTAGATTATGTAAGATTGTGTGAGGTCCCACCATGATCCTCTAATTTCCCACCATAATCTTCTTATATCCCACCATAATCTTCTTATTTCCCACCATAATCTTATATCCCACCATAATCTTATAATATCTCACTATAATCTTCTTCTACCCCACCATAATCTTCTAATATCCCACCATAATCTTCTAATATCCCACCATAATCTTGCATGCAATCTTGGTACAAGCATGCTCAATTCTCTTCAAATAAAATGCTGGTGTTAAATTAGTTTCATCTTTTCAAGGTTGAGATCAATAGGAGTCATTTAAATTATTAAGTAAGTTTCTCTTATTTCTTAGCGTTGCAATCACTCTTAGAACCGACAACTGGGAGTGAGATAGGCACAATAATCACGCTACTAAATAATCACGCTACTCAAGAGCAATTTTGCTTTTCTGCTAAACTCTTAAATGTACGAATTCTTTTATTTGAAAGATTAAATAAAAGGAACTAGTAAAGTTAAGAAATAATTCATGTTATGTGAATTATTTTTCTTAAATATGTATATGTTCATATATGTGCAGTATATTATTGATGTTTTGTAGTGTTTTTGATGATTTAATATATTTAATAATGAATATGTATTATAATACAACATAGGATGATGAGCTTAATTATATAGGAAGAATTTATCGACAGTTGTTTAGTAAATTTTATTATTCGGTACATTTTTTCCCTTCTTTTTCCTGACGATGAAGAGACATCTTATTATTCGAAAGCTTGAAACCAAAAATACCTTCAACATTGAGTTTAAAAAAGCTTTTTGACATTAGACAAACAGTTTGACAAATTGTTTGACAGTGTGTACGGGACATTAGACAAACAGTTTGACAAATTGTTTGACAGTGTGTACGGGACATTAGACATGTTGTTCTTAATGAATCAAAGCGCAACAACCTGTGCAATAATAACAACAACAACAATAACATCTACTTTGTGTTTCTACAAAGCATTAGTGCGCATCCTTAGAAATTTCCTGTGATGAACTGATGCTAATGTACTTCATTGATTTTGTATTTTGTAGATTGTGTACTTTGTTCGTTGTGTACTTTGTTCGTTGTGTACTTTGTTCGTTGTGTACTTTGTTCATTGTGTACTTTGTTCGTTGTGTACTTTGTTCGTTGTGTACTTTGTTCGTTGTGTACTTTGTTCATTGTGTACTTTGTTCGTTGTGTACTTTGTTCATTGTGTACTTTGTTCGTTGTGTACTTTGTTCGTTGTGTACTTTGTTCGTTGTGTACTTTGTTCATTGTGTACTTTGTTCGTTGTGTACTTTGTTCGTTGTGTACTTTGTTCGTTGTGTACTTTGTTCATTGTGTACCTTGTTCGTT
The DNA here is from genome assembly GCA_947561585.1 of Caprella mutica. NCBI lineage: Eukaryota > Metazoa > Arthropoda > Malacostraca > Amphipoda > Caprellidae > Caprella > Caprella mutica. The sequence goes on from CANNZV010004621.1 coordinate 10,194, forward strand.
GTGTACTTTGTTCATTGTGTACTTTGTTCGTTGTGTACTTTGTTCATTGTGTACTTTGTTCGTTGTGTACTTTGTTCATTGTGTACTTTGTTCGTTGTGTACTTTGTTCATTGTGTACTTTGTTCGTTGTGTACTTTGTTCATTGTGTACTTTGTTCGTTGTGTACTTTGTTCATTGTGTACTTTGTTCGTTGTGTACTTTGTTCATTGTGTACTTTGTAGATGAATTGTGTACTTTAAACTATGAATGCTTTATTTCCAATGCAGTTAGTTTTAAATTACAAAGATACAAATCTTAGCACATGCTATTTATCCTAATATTTCATCTTAATCACAGTTATGTATAGCATTAATTTAAAATAAATATTAATGGAACTTAAATAATTAAGTATTTTCTTTCCACAGATAAATAATAAATAATTTACAGATTTAATAATGGAATCAATTGAGGAAGTTTAATATTTTTACTGATAAAAAGATTATGAGTTAACATTTTCATCCGGTTTACATTTTAAAAGTTTAAAAAGATTAAATCTAACTAATTAGCGTAATAACAATGGCGTTAAATAAACTGCTATAGCGAAAAGAAACCCTTTGTGAAGCTCTTCTCTGACCGCTATCCTATCCCTCTCCCCGTGGGCCCCTTCCAGTGATGGGTGACATAATGAATCGCTACGTACAACTGAATGAGTTGGGAAAAGGAACCTATGGCAGTGTGGTGCTGGGACAACGTATTGACACTGGCGAAAAAGTCGCTATTAAGAAGTGAGTGGGGAAAATTTGGTTATTTTTCAAAAAAATGAATATGCCAAATTTTGTACACTATTTTTTTGGATGAATATGTAATAAAAATAGAAATATGTTTTTTTATATTTTCCATTTCTTTTCTCAGGATGAATAAGAAATTCTTCTCTTGGAAAGAAGCGATGGATTTGAGAGAAGTGAAGGTCAGTGGCTTATATTTATTCCATTAAATTATCTTATATCATTTTCAAAACTTTTATCTACATTGAAATAATTATTGCCTCAAAACATAGGTACACTTTTACAATAGAATTTTAATTACAATTATTGTTGAAATCAGTTATTATGATGAAAATCGTTACTAAAAATACTCCTTTCAATAATTGGCTTCAGTTGCAATCTTTTCAGTGTACTCTTATAACCAACCGATAAAGAAAACACGCAAAGCTTTACTGTGATAGTGTGACATGAACATCAGAGTGAGAGAACTCGGTACTGTGTAGGGGGAGTTACGAGTTATCGGTCAGTTACACATCTTCGGACATGTAAGAATAAACTATACAATAATCATTATTTCACTAGGATTGGTTGAGTAAAAACTAGTGAAATAATAATTATTATTATATCCTTTTTTCTTACATATCCGAAGATGTGGAACTGACCGACAATTCGGAACTTACCCTAAGTTACGAGTTATCGGTCAGTTCTACATTTTCGATCATATAAGAAATGTACGTAATATATATAATTTGACTGTTATTTTAATTGGTATCAATGATACCTTTTGGAATCATGGATACCAATTAAAGTCTGCCCAAAGCCTTAGTTAATTAAAAAGGAAAAACTAATAATTTGTGGCCATGGCTACGGGTCACACTAATATTAATAATTTAAAAAATAATTTTATTAAATCAGTATATATGAATTGATAATACGTACCTAAATATAACAACAAGTTATATTTGTTGTTATAGTTCTTGTTATGCTATACCTTGAATTAAAGCTATTTAATATTGTGAGTATATTACACAGGGATGATTCCCGGTATGTATGTATAACGTGTTACAGAAAATTTCATTCCAGTCCTCATATCTGCTGGACTAAGTTTAAGATGGTAACCTTTTAAAGAGAAATTATACACTTTTAATAAAAATAATGATTTATTGATGCTCTTCATAGTCTTTTAGGTAATTAATATCAAAATGTAGCCTAACTAGTGAACCACACTGTATTTTATAATCAATAAGAATAACACGTGGGATTGCTATGTGCGATTGTTATTCCTAGAACAGTGCTGTAAAAAACAGTCACTTGTTATAGCTTCCTATTGTTATGACTGTTATAGCTTCCTATTGTTATGATTGTTCTGCCATTTGTATCTCTTCAATATGATATTTGTTAAGTTTTAGAAAGGAGAACTGTTAATAAAAATCATTGAAGATGTTCTCAAAGTTCCTCATAACATCAAACGTTTTGGAATAATTAAAATACACCATCAAAGAGTTTACATACAATTGTTATTATCTGTAAATATATGGAGAAATAAGTAAGATTTATTTGCAATTTATGAGATTAGTAATTAATTAAAAAATGAAGTGTTTTATTTTAAATTAACAACCTTAAAAATAGGTCTATTATGTAACAATTTTTATTTAAAAAACATAAAATAAATATAACTAGAACAGACACTCGTGAAGCGCATGCCTTCACCACCGCTCCAACTTATTTTGACATTTACGTTGAGACCTTGACCTTTGACCCGATTGCTCCCAAAATCTAATTAAATGTTTCCTGGACATTTGACCAATCGTCCTACCAAATTTCAGGGAATTTCATTGAGTTTGCGAAAAGAGGATAAATAAATAAAATAGATAAAAAATACGGGGAAAATTTGCCCGCCAAAACAAACCCATCCACAATTTTGTAAGGGTAGTTGTAAAATAATAAGAGAATGAACGTTCAGAATAGAGATGTTCAATAGTCATTAAATATAGATATATCCTATCTATTCTATTCTCATCACAGGTGTGACACTCACATCGATAATTATAAGTACAACATATGTACCTGTAATAATTCTATGGCCTTGGAACCTCTTACTAGTTTCTTTATTTAAAACTCTAGATTTATTTGCATTGAATTTCCAAGTTAAACCATCATTAAAATGGGCTAAATTACGAGTTATCGGACAGTTCCACATTTACGATCATATAAGAAAATATTGTATAATTATTATAATTAAATTAAATTTTTTACTTTTTATATACTTTTTTCTCATATGATCGAAACTGCGAAACTGTCCAATAACTAGTAACTCACCCTAAGCAGTGTATAGAGTGCACTTAGCCAATCCATATTGACATCATGCAAAGTGTTTATATGGATCCGTATGAATATTATACTACCATCAATGTGTTATTTCTGCACATAACGAACTGTAGGGCTTTGTTTTATTTAATTGAATGTAGAGGATGATATCAAGCAAAGACAGAGGGGAGAGTTATGGTGGGGCCATAGAAGATTGAGAGGGGAGAGTTGTGGTGGGGACATAGAAGATTGAGAGGGGAGAGTTATGGTGGGGCCATAGAAGATTGAGAGGGGAGAGTTATGGTGGGGACATAGAAGATTGAGAGGGGAGAGTTATGGTGGGGCCATAGAAGATTGAGAGGGGAGAGTTATGGTGGGGCCATAGAAGATTGAGAGGGGAGAGTTATGGTGGGGCCATAGAAGATTGAGAAGGGAGAGTTATGGTGGGGTCATAGAAGATTGAGAGGGGAGAGTTATGGTGGGGCCATAGAAGATTGAGAAGGGAGAGTTATGGTGGGGTCATAGAAGATTGAGAAGGAAGAGTTATGGTGGGGCCATAGAAGATTAACCTTAACAAACTAGTTATTGTTTCTACCATATACTGATAAAAACACAAGCTGGTAAATATATACTAAAATAGCATACATTGCTTGAAAGTTAATTTTAAGATTTTAGAACTAAAAATTTCTTCACTATAGTACTGTTATATAATTTCATTGTTGAAACATGATATAACTGTACAAAACATATTGATATACTTAACTCAATGTAGTAATGTATTACTATACAGAGTACACAGACTACACAGATTATATTCTATATTGATTACTATAGTAACACAGCTAGTGCTAATCTATACATTAATGAGATATGAGTATGAACAGATATGAGTATGAGTAGATATGAGTATGAGCAGATATGAGTATGAGTAGATATGAGTATGAGTAGACATGAGTATGAACAGATATGAGTATGAGTAGATATGAGTATGAGTAGATATGAGTATGAATAGATATGAGTATGAGTAGATATGAGTATGAGTAGATATGAGTATGAGTAGATATGAGTATGAGTAGATATGAGTATGAGTAGATATGAGTATGAACAGATATGAGTATGAGTAGATATGAGTATGAGTAGATATGAGTATGAACAGATATGAGTATGAGTAGATATGAGTATGAGTAGACATGAGTATGAACAGATATGAGTATGAGTAGATATGAGTATGAGTAGATATGAGTATGAGTAGACATGAGTATGAGTAGATATGAGTATGAGTAGATATGAGTATGAGTAGATATGAGTATGAGTAGATATGAGTATGAGTAGATATGAGTATGAGTAGACATGAGTATGAGTAGATATGAGTATGAGTAGATATGAGTATGAGTAGATATGAGTATGAGCAGATATGAGTATGAGCAGATATGAGTATGAGTAGATATGAGTATGAGTAGATATGAGTATGAGCAGATATGAGTAGATATAAGTATGAGTAGATATGAATATGAGCAGATATGAGTATGAGCAGATATGAGTATGAGCAGATATGAGTATGAATAGATATGAGTATGAGCAGATATGAGTATGAGCAGATATGAGTATAAGTAGATATGAGTATGAGCAGATATGAGTATGAGCAGATATGAGTATGAGCACATATGAGTATGAGTAGATATGAATATGATTATGAGTATAATGAATTGTAAGCATGTGAAATATGAGTATCGATTCATCGGTTAGCCTCATAATAGATATATCTTAAATGTTAATATTATTATAGAATCTATAGTCATACTTCCTTTTGTTCAATTGTTTCAATTTTACTGCACTAATTACTAATTACTAGACAGTTAGTTAATTGGCTTCATCTGTTGCAGAGTCTGAAGAAGTTGAGCCACACTAATGTGGTGAAACTCAAAGAAGTGATAAGGGAAAAAGACACACTCTACTTCGTCATGGAGTATATGAGGGAAAACCTGTACCAACTCATGAAGAACAGGTGAGTGAGTGAGTAAGAAACTGGTGAGTGAGTGAGTGAGTGAGTGAGTGAGAGAGTGAGTGAGTGAGTAACAGGTGAGTGAGTGAGAATTCATGAGTAAGTGAGTAAATACTCGTTAAAAACAGGTGAGTGAGTGAGAGAGTGAGTGAGAAACTGGTGAGTGAGTGAGTGAATAAGTAGTGAGTACTCATGAAAAACAGGTGAGTGAGTGAGTGAAAAACAGGTGAGTGAGTGAGTGAGTGAGAGAGTGAGTGAGAAACTGGTGAGTGAGTGAATAAGTAGTGAGTACTCATGAAAAACCGGTGAGTGAGTGAAAAACAGGTGAGTGAGTGAGTGAGTGAGTAAGTAAGAACTCGTTAAAAACAGGTGAGTGAGTGAGTGAGAGAGTGAGTGAGTAAGTACTCGTTAAAAACAGGTGAGTGAGTGAGTGAGAGAGTGAGTGATTAAGTACTCGTTAAAAACAGGTGAGTGAGTGAGTGAGAGAGTGAGTGAGTAAGTACTCGTTAAAAACAGGTGAGTGAATGAGTGAGAGAGTGAGTGAGTAAGTACTCGTTAAAAACAGGTGAGTGAGTGAGTGAGTGAGTGAGTGAGAGAGTGAGTGAGTAAGTACTCGTTAAAAACAGGTGAGTGAGTGAGTGAGAGAGTGAGTGAGTAAGTACTCGTTAAAAACAGGTGAGTGAGTGAGTGAGTGAGAGAGTGAGTGAGTAAGTACCCGTTAAAAACAGGTGAGTGAGTGAGTGAGTGAGAGAGTGAGTGAGTAAGTACTCGTTAAAAACAGGTGAGTGAGAGAGTGAGTGAGTAAGTACTCGTTAAAAACAGGTGAGTGAGTGAGTGAGTAAGTACTCGTTAAAAGCAGGTGAGTAAATAAGTACCATACCAACTACCTTTATATTCTAATTACCTTCAAATATCTTTTTCCATTCCCTCTAAAGCACTAATACCAATCTATCTTTTTCAGCGACAAGTTGTTCTCAGAGAATGTTGTCCGTGGTATGATGGGGCAGGTGTTGGATGGTTTGGCCTTCATGCACAAACACGGCTACTTCCACCGGGACATGAAACCTGAGAACTTACTGTGTACCGGTACTGACATCATCAAAATTGGGGATTTCGGCCTAGCTAGGGAGATTCGGTCCAGACCCCCCTATACTGACTATGTGTCTACGAGATGGTAAGTTGTGAAAAAGAGAAGTTTGAATTCTCATAATTAGTTAATTCTCCTATTAAACCTCCCTTAGGTTTAGACTTCAGTCATTTAATAGTGACTTATTAAGATATCACCTGTGTAATACATCTACCATGGGTAAATTTATGGTGGGACCATAAAATATTGAGAGGTTACCCCTCTTGATCTTCTATGGCCCCACCATAACTCTACCCTCTCAATGTTCTTTGGCCCCACCATAATTTTCTTACTGGGAATCAGTCGTACCAATATTTTTTCTATCATCTAGGTACAGAGCCCCCGAAGTTCTACTCAGGGCTACCAACTACAGCAGCCCAATAGACCTTTGGGCTGTAGGGGCTATAATGGCTGAGGTCTACACCTTCAGACCACTCTTCCCAGGAAGCTCAGAGATAGACCAAATATTCAAGATATGTCAAGTTTTAGGAACACCAGAAAAGGTGAGTAGCAACATTCAAACACACGCAGTTCTCGGACAGTGGGTGTTAACATAAGTTATTAGCTGATATGATCTTTAGAAATTTCTGATTGCCCTGTCACAGCCTATGGTACGACTCACTTTGCAAATACTGAAAATGTCGAATCATTTCCACGTTTCGTTAGATTTAGAAAATACAAACTGATTTCACTTCAAATGTTTCAAGATATTATACTAATGTTGTCTATAGTTCTAACTATTATTACTATCCATAATCATGATTTTTTATAACATATTGATTTGCTATTTAAAAAAAAAAACATAATTCTATTATTCTTTACAGTGTTCTACTTAAATAATGTTCTAGGCCTAAATGTTCATCTTTTTTCACCAGGCTGACTGGCCGGAAGGGTACATCCTGGCGAAGGCCATGAAGTTCAAGTTCCCCCAATTCAGCCCCATGAACCTCTCCTCCATAGTAACGAATGCAAGTGCTGAGGGCATTCAAATTATGGCAGATATGATGAACTGGAACCCGACCAAGAGACCAACTGCTGAACAGTGCTTCAAGTTAGTTAGCCATCTTCTAGATCTTATCCATCTTCTAGATCTTATCCATCTTCTAGATCTTATCCATCTTCTAGATCTTATCCATCTTCTAGATCTTATTCATCTTGTAGATCTTATCCATCTTCTAGATCTTATCCATCTTCTAGATCTTATCCATCTTCTAGATCTTATCCATCTTCTAGATCTTATTCATCTTGTAGATCTTATTCATCTTCTAGATCTTATCCATCTTCTAGATCTTATCCATCTTCTAGATCTTATCCATCTTCTAGATCTTATCCATCTTGTAGATCTTATTCATCTTCTAGATCTTATCCATCTTGTAGATCTTATCCATCTTCTAGATCTTATTCATCTTGTAGATCTTATCCATCTTGTAGATCTTATCCATCTTCTAGATCTTATCCATCTTCTAGATCTTATCCATCTTCTAGATCTTATCCATCTTGTAGATCTTATTCATCTTGTAGATCTTATCCATCTTCTAGATCTTATCCATCTTCTAGATCTTATCCATCTTGTAGATCTTATTCATCTTGTAGATCTTATTCATCTTCTAGATCTTATCCATCTTCTAGATCTTATCCATCTTCTAGATCTTATCCATCTTCTAGATCTTATCTATCTTGTAGATCTTATTCATCTTCTAGATCTTATCCATCTTGTAGATCTTATCCATCTTGTAGATCTTATTCATCTTCTAGATCTTATCCATCTTCTAGATCTTATCCATCTTCTAGATCTTATCCATCTTCTAGATCTTATCCATCTTCTAGATCTTATCCATCTTCTAGATCTTATCCATCTTCTAGATCTTATCCATCTTGTAGATCTTATTCATCTTCTAGATCTTATCCATCTTGTAGATCTTATCCATCTTCTAGATCTTATTCATCTTGTAAATCTTATCCATCTTGTAGATCTTATCCATCTTCTAGATCTTATCCATCTTCTAGATCTTATCCATCTTCTAGATCTTATCCATCTTGTAGATCTTATTCATCTTGTAGATCTTATCCATCTTCTAGATCTTATCCATCTTGTAGATCTTATTCATCTTCTAGATCTTATCCATCTTCTAGATCTTATCCATCTTGTAGATCTTATCCATCTTCTAGATCTTATCCATCTTCTAGATCTTATCCATCTTCTAGATCTTATCCATCTTGTAGATCTTATTCATCTTGTAGATCTTATCCATCTTCTAGATCTTATCCATCTTATTGGAGATATTATCCATCTTCTATGATATTTTATCCATCTTCTAGGATATTTTTTCCATCTTCTAGATCTTATCCATCTTCTAGATCTTATCCATCTTCTATGATATTTTATCCATCTTCTATGATATTTTATCCATCTTCAAGGATATTTGATCCATCTTCTAGGATATTTTATCCATCTTCTATCATCTGAAACTTGAGACAATTTGGATTGTTACAACTTATTAGTATAATTCTCTTCATTTCATATAAAAAAGTCATAATAATAAGGTTCTTTTACAGAAAGACATATTCATCCAATTTATTACTTTTTAAACGTATAAAGCCAGACTAATTTCATAGTATTTAAAATTTAAAAATACGTCAATTATTCAAAACACATCACAGATCAAATATCTTTGGTTACAACACGTTAAATCCCCTATCAATTAAAAAAGCTATTTGACTGTACAACTATTCCGTTATGTACTTCAGTGTTCACAAATAGAGGATGTTTATTATTGTAAGTACTAATGTTGTACACCTCATTTCCAGGTATCCCTACTTTATGAATCACGACACTGGAAGCAACAATATGATTGTGACAATGCAGAACATGAAACTCGCTGCAGCGGACCAGAATGGACAGAAAACTAACGGGTATTCGTCCCATTGGATGAGTTCTGAACATGGAAAGTAAGTATATTTATATACAATTTATATATATAATGTACTGTAGTTACTGTGATGATGCTAATTTTACGAATCACAGGTTTTCTAATTTCCCATAATTTTCAAATCTTACAAATTTTGGAGTCATGTAGCCACTAGCCATGCCAAATTACAAAAATCAACCAGTATGATAAGATTGTATTTCAACTATAGATTGCACCATGCTAACTTTTTTATGATAAAATCATCACCACTTTATTTTCAGGAGAGCAAACGTCTCGCAAATGAACGGCAAATACTCAGGTTTTACGAAAGGAGGTGGGGATATTGACGAAGAAACACTGTTAAATGATGACACACCTCCACCACGAGTGATGCCTGATATTATTAACACAAACAAAGATGGTGAAACACTTCATGATATTGGTGATCACATGGTAGATAGAGTTCCAAACTACAGAGTAGGTTTCGGTGGCGGTCCAGGGTCGCTAACGCGCCAGTCCGCCGTTTCAATAAACAGATACGCGCCCGTTACTAGTTACCTAACGGAAGATAGTAATCGGGAGGCAGGGGGTGGTAACTTAGGTTACGGGTTTGGGGGATATGGTAACGCCAATACAAATATAACAGGGCGCGTTAGCGTCATGTCGAAACATAGTAACAGAAGTAGCATTATGTCTGGAGTTAGTTTACAAAGTTCCAAACCTGTATCTACGCGGTACGGAAACTCCGCCGCGTACTTTTCCACCACCAAGTACAGGGTACTTCAGGATGGAAGACTGCCAAGTCAGACTACCGACAGGAATCTATCTGGAATTAGTTCCTTGAGTGAGTATGACAAACTGGAACGAGGAGGTGCCAAAGTAGAGGATGCTTTTCGTAGTAGAAAGATGAGATATTTTCAATGTACATAATTTTAATCTCAATCTATATAAGTGGATCGCCCATATCATGAAGAATGCTGTCTTTTGCACATAAGGATACGTGGTAATGTTAATGACCTACACTTTCAAGGATTTCTATCTCTATGTGTCAAATATTTTAACATTGAGTTCTACTTTTTTGATGTGAGAGTTGATGTGTGTTTGAAGTCGAACAAATTCCAAAAATAAATAATTAATTCATCTTTAAAATTAATTTTTAGAATAAACCAAATCTTCCAATAAGAAAACTTGATTGAAAAGATTCATACTCAACAGGAAATCCATATTTCCCGTTGAGTATTGAATATTGCTACTTTCCCGCTGAATATTGCTACTTTCCCTCTGAATATTGCTACTTTCCCAGTGAATATTGCTACTTTCCCGCTGAATATTGCTACTCTCCCGTAGATTTGCTACTCTCCCGTAGATTTGCTACTTTCCCGTATATGAGTTTCAATAACCCCTGATAATGAAAAACTGTTAATTTTTCGAAAATGTTCGTTTCAATCGAGTGTTCTAAGTATGTGTTTTTTATCACAAGTATATCATCGCACAGAGTCTATATTTACTCTTTATATCTAGCATTTTATGTGCATAACAGTGCACTTATATACATTATGTACCATATAATCACCTAATTAATGTACATATTATACCATAAATATACCAGTTACACAATACTGTATAAACAAGGTAAGATAAAATATACATTAGAAAAGTTTTCTGTGAATCGGTTTCAATTCGTAATATTTATATTCAATTACATACAAAATTGAAATTTAATGCAAATGAAATTAGTTCTTCATGTGAAATTATTTGTTGTATGTAATTATATACACATTGAAGCAGAGTTTAAGCACATGAGCATAATTACAAACAACTCTCTGTGTGTGAAGGGACATACGCTTTAGAAAAAAAACTAACTATACTTGCTAGTGTTTGAAGATTGCTTAAATACTCCACCCATTCTTATAGGGTAACTTACGGATTATTGGACAGTTCCACATTTTCGATCATATAAAGAAGTATAAATTTCAATATTTAATATATTTACTTAATTAGTATCCATGATACCTGCTGATATCAACTTTTAATTTAATTGGTATCCATGATACCTGCAGGTATCATGGATACCAATTAAAATAAGCAGTTAAAATGTTAAACTATAAATTGGAACTGCACGCTAATTGGTAACTTACCCTACAAGCCATTTAGGGGCGTAACCTTTTTCCGAAATGTGTGTTTTACCCTAAAATGTCCTTTGGTTCCTCATGTCCTAATGACGGACATACAAAGCAAAGGAATGAGCGCACGATAACACTTGGCAAAGTTTGCAGTCAATATTTGCCTGCCTTTAAAGGGCTGAGGGAAATTTAAAAAGAATCACTTTAAGTGTTTCTATTGGCTTTTAAACACTGCAATGGCAGCCTGTCTATACAGAGGGTCCCTTTAAATCCTTAAAAGTATATAGTATGCTATCTTATCAACCCGACTTTAATGTTTATTTAGCAGAAGGTAATCAGCTAGTAAGTTATAGCACTAGTTATTTTTATTGCAACATGCTAACTTATTGCTAATTTCTTTATTAATCATTCATTATAATTGGTTAATGATTTACCATATTATACATTAAATAAAAAGGTTCCATTTCATGAATTTTATGCGTTAATATTAATACTATATGTTTATCTATCTCAAATTAGTTTTTATATTAATTAAATATTTGTGTACTCACCATACAGTTGGTACTCCCTCCACTTGATAAATATCAATATCCCTCCACTTGGTAACCACTACCCCTCTATTTACCTCCATTCACCCGATTTCCCCCCCAGGAGCAGTAAGCAGAAGCGTACCCAGCAGTCTGTCCACAGTGACGGCTGGTGGGGGCATAGAGAATTACCCCGGTGGGCCCGTTACCAGTTACGGGGCTGCCTTCAAGAACCACTACTCGTACCCCAATACAGTACCCAACTCCAACACATCGTTTGCTAGCAACACCAGGGCCAACAGTGCTAGCAACATACACGGCAGAACGAATTGGAAAGAGAAGTGAGTTAATTAACGAACAAATATAAAATTCAAGAAACTAATTAGGGGAAGTTCCGAGTTATCGAAGGTTTCACATTTTCGATCGTGTAAGAAAAAGATTTATAATTTGACATTAATGTTTATAATATACATTTATTCATGTATGGTTTAAAATGTTGACCCGCCTGATAACTCGAACCTTTCTTAGTTTGTTTATTTTTTTTTTTGTTATATATTTTTTCGTTTTTTTTTTTTAATATTTCCAATTGATAAAAAAAGTAATTAATTTTTATAAGTTAAATACAATTCTATTTTCAAATTTTTTGTTTTACTAATTTTTTCAATTTATTTATAAGTTAACTTTTTAATAAATCAATTACATATACAGTAAAGTAACAACTGATATTATAACTTCATTCAAACTCGTTCTATAGTACTTTACTATTGGTTTTCACTCTTCCACAGCTTCTATAGAGAGTTAAGTACATTTCATGACACTGATCTGACATGAGAGTGATAGAAAGAGATAGATACTAGTGATAGAAAGAGATAGATACTAGTGATAGAAAGAGATAGATACTAGTGATAGAAAGAGATAGATACTAGTGATAGAAAGAGATAGATACTAGTGATAGAAAGAGATAGATACTAGTGATAGAAAATGACTGATACTAGTGATAGAAAGAGATAGATACTAGTGATAGAAAGAGATAGATACTAGTGATAGAAAGAGATAGATACTAGTGATAGAAAGAGACTGATACTAGTGATAGAAAGAGACTGATACTAGTGATAGAAAGAGATAGATACTAGTGATAGAAAGAGATAGATACTAGTGATAGAAAATGACTGATACTAGTGATAGAAAGAGATAGATACTAGTGATAGAAAGAGATAGATACTAGTGATAGAAAGAGATAGATACTAGTGATAGAAAGAGATAGATACTAGTGATAGAAAGAGACTGATACTAGTGATAGAAAGAGATAGATACTAGTGATAGAAAGAGATAGATACTAGTGATAGAAAATGACTGATACTAGTGATAGAAAGAGATAGATACTAGTGATGGAAAGAGATAGATACTAGTGATAGAAAGAGACTGATACTAGTGATAGAAAGAGATAGATACTAGTGATAGAAAGAGATAGATACTAGTGATAGAAAGAGACTGATACTAGTGATAGAAAGAGATAGATACTAGTGATAGAAAGAGATAGATACTAGTGATAGAAAGAGACTGATACTAGTGATAGAAAGAGATAGATACTAGTGATAGAAAGAGATAGATACTAGTGATAGAAAGAGATAGATACTAGTGATAGAAAGAGACTGATACTAGTGATAGAAAGAGACTGATACTAGTGATAGAAAAAGATAGATACTAGTGATAGAAAAAGACTGATACTAGTTATATTACAGTCTCATTGTACTAGTGTAATGTTGGACGTTTGAGATAACTTTTAACATTTAATGGAATTTTTGTCGTTAGATGGAAAGCTTGACATTTGATGTTTGCATAAAAATAAATAGAAATTATTAATCATTATATACAAAAATGACTGTTATTTTATGAAACATTTTTATTTTTCTTAATAGTAATTTAAAGTTTTCTTGACCGGTAACTAAGATATCAATCGGCAATTGGGTAGTTACCCTTCAGCTTCACTCACTCATTTCTCTTTTTTTTCAGATACCTGAAATAATAGATGCAGATCTACTGGGGTGAGTTCCGAGATATCGGACAGTTCCACATTTTCGATTATATTAGAAAAATCTATATGATAATTATAAATTAAAGTAGAGAGTTAAATTATATATATTTTCTTATATGATCGAAAATGTGGAACTGTACGACAACTCAGAACTTACCCATATATGTAAAGAGAACATCTACACCCAGAGGTAAAGTTATGGTGTGGCCTTAGAAGATTATGGTGGGTAAACCCACTATAAGTTACTTCTATTTAAATACTGTTTATCCAATCTGTTGACAAATTTCTACCTGAAGTAATTAATAAACTTCTAAAAAAGTGAAAACGATGGGGAAGATGGAGAATATTTTTAGTGTCACTAGGTGTATCAAAAGTTAATTACTAACTACATTTAGCTACGTGTTGTAGTTACATTTATCTTCAGTATCTACAATATTAATTCACTTTTTCAAAGATAATTTATTATAGACCAAATATCACATAGAATTGAATGTTCAATACAGGAAAAATTACAAAGTTTCCGATAATTTCAAAATTTTCGATAATTTCAAAATTTTCGATAATTTCCAAATTTCCAAAATGTCACAACTTAATTCTTCATTTTATATACTAGTAACCGAATGCTAGCATGCCTATACGAAATAAGAAACTCTAAAGGTTAGATTTTCTAATGTATAGGAGGATAATATTACATTCTACAAGCTGTATCCGAGTGTTAGACCCATAAAACTCCTATAAATAACAATACAAATACCTTATATAGATAATCTCCTTATAGGAAAGATCTAGGATATCCTATCGATAATTAACAGCAAGATATTTTCGTACCATCACTGTACATAGTGAAGAATATATACACAAATATCTATATCAATAATTAGAGTTAGATTATAACCTATTTTATTGTGTAACCGGACATTTTTCATCTAAATCATATGTAGGAAGAATCAGCTCATTTAAAAATTCTTAGACTCTTTGGGCTTTGATTTATGGTCATTTGGATCACGAACTGTTGTAATTTGCATTATGGTTTATTTTTTCATTTTTACCATTTTTATCATTTTTTTAACGCTACTTGCAGTTTTAGAGGATAGCGCTAGGGTTATGCTCTTCAACTACGAGGTCTTAGATTCTGTGTTAGGTAGACTCGTAGGCTTTATTTACTATCACCTCTTCATTTTCCTCTTCCATCCGCGAGTGCAGCCACCGGTGCTTGTGTCCCTATTCGTCACCTTCCTTGGTAAGTGACTGCATTCACAGAGTAGCTTTTCTGCATCCATGAGCATTTCTACCGACGGTGGTAAGTGACTTAGTTCATGGGGCCACTTTCTTTTCTGACTACTTCTTTCAGTCCCTTGTATCTAATTTCCTTTTGACGTCAGCGACTTGACTTTGAGAAGTTAAAGCTGACGGTAACCCTTAACTTAATATATGGACTATGTACAATCTAACCAAATGGGAATTAAGTTCGTGTTTTAATTGTTTTTATATTTCTAAAGGTTAATTTGAATAGTGTTGCAATATGTGATATGGGGAGATGGCTACCTTATCTTCTTATCTGTAGATAATAATAGATAATAAAATTAGAGCATTTCCTTTACCTGTTTCACCTTTTAAAAAATTCCATTGAATTAGAAAATCATTTTAAAAGTTATATAACATCGCATTGTTAAAAAGGTACCATTAATATTCTTTATTTGGGTGAATAAATTTATTGTTTTGAATAACTATATAATGGGAAAATTAATTAAAAAAGTTATTTTGTTCAATTGAAAATAATTATTACAGCTGATTGAAAAAGAACAATTATAATTTTATTAAAAAAATGTAAAAGTTTTTTGACCTCTTCAATTTCTATGTTTCTTTTTTTTATATACAAATCTGATATTTATTCCTATTTTTAATCACTTAAAATAATAGTAAACGTTCATTTGTATTCAATATCGTTAAACGTTTTATATCTTGAAACGTTCAATAAACGTACGTACTATTTAAAAAATATCTAATAGAGTAAGTATTATATTTTTTGTTTATTTGTTCACAGTATTATACTAAATATACTAAAGCATATATTTTATATAACAAAACTATAAAAGATATAACGCAATAAAAATGATTTACTTTTATTTTTATCCGAAGGTATTTTTTTTTATTTGTTAATTAATATTTTCATTTACATTGCACTTAAAGTGAATATTAAAAATTATTAATAAATATACATATATATATTGTATACCTACTAGGCTATGTGAATATTAATTTTAAAATAAAATGTTATTTATAATAGAAATTGTACGTGTTTAATTAACGAACCAACATTTCTAGGAATTAGTATAATTTTATTTTATTTGGTTTGATTTTATTTTATGAAAGTATTAAGAAAAATAAATAGTTTCCGATATATTTAAAAAATGAAAATACTCAAAATTTAATTTACAAAAATTGGAATAAAATTTTATTCTTTTACAATTTACATTGGAATTCATTTAAAATAAATTAACAATCTCACACAAGTTGAAATACAGATTAAAATTAGAAAATAATTCAAACAAAACATTTTTCTAACAAAAAACTTGTTATTTGAAAATTATTTCCATTTCTTTACATTATATTAAAAATTTAATAAAAAAAACTATGCTTGATTTAAGATAACTATCTATAGTTAAAGGTACAAAGCTTATCGTATTCATATCTTATATCCCTATTCTTATTAACATTCTTTAAATATGTAATTATGAATTAAGTAAATCATTATTCATTTTAAAACTATTTTGATATTATTAGGGCCTTAGTGAAAAATTGATATCATATAGAATGAAGTTTATTAATTTTATAGGTAGAATTTTCAATTAATATTTAAACCTAAAATATCAAAGAAAAGATATAAATATCTATACAAAAAAGAAGGGGAGAGTTATACTATAATTTATATTTAATAATTATAAAAGAAATAAAACAATATGAACACAATTAAAAAAAAATAGTTCCGACAATTAGGTTTCTTTGCGAGGGTCAAAATTTCACATCCTAGTGCCGTAAAGGTTATGACGTCATAGTGAAGTCATAGACAAAATACCTACCTACCTCCTTACCTTGCAAGGATGTGACGTCATAGACAAAATACCTACCTATTTACCCACCTACCAACCTTGCACAGAAGTGACGTCATAGACAGTCTACGAGAAGCTCCGCCCACTTCTACGTACTTTTACCTTCCATATTGCAGTGTAGGTAGAGGGTTAACTTACGAGTTATTGGACAGTTCCACATTTTCGGTCACATAAGTATAGAAAACGTAAATTAAAATAATAAATTAAAATGTTAAATATTATTTATTTCTTATATGACCGATAATGTGTAACTGTCCGATAACTCGCAAGTTACCCTAGTTTGAGTGATTACCTTTCTAGAGCCACTCTCCGACTGTGTGGGCTGAACTTACGCTACTAAAACGGTAGTGACAATGCAGTGAATAGTGACTGTGACGTCATCAAAGCAACACTTCTAAACTCTATTTAAAGTTATAAACCTCTACAAACTAGTTATTTATTATCACTTTATTAAGGAAATATTATATTTATTCACGTTTATAAACCGTCAGATGGTAATTGTTTCATTTTTGCGTGTTGCTTTGATGACGTCACAGTGAGATATTGTCAGATTGTAGTGACTGTAGCTAGTGCGCTTTTTAGCGGTTGAACTTGAGGTTGCAAGTCAGTGGCTTTTTAGAGTTGAGTGTAGAGACACGCACAGGTGTCGGACACTGAAGTTCAAGTGAGAGGTGATTTTAACCTTAGGTTAGTTGCTCTTTAGTAAGTTATTCACGTCATGTGTGATTCTGTGTTGCAATCCCAAGCAACTTACGCAACCTGTGTATAATTTATAGTTCATATTTAATTAGGTGGTATAATTTGTGGAATATTAATTGAGTTATATATATTATATTCAGCTCTGGAAGAAATCACTGGTTATTATTCCTTTGGACGGACTGTGGATTATTAGACAGAAATTCTACTAAACTAACAAGGTAAGGAATAATATAGTATGCTATTGATTAATAATAAATAATATAGTAGTAATTAATGTGGGTAAGTTATGGGATATTAAACAGTTACACATTAACGATCTTATTAGAAAAAACTATGTTATTAAACTCCTATTTAAATTATTTAAATAAATGAATTTAATTTAATATATTTTTGTTATTTGATCGTAAATGTGGAAAAGTTCAATAACTCGTAAGTTACCCTAGCAAAGAAAGCACATAACTACCTAGTTCCTAAACCGGAACAATTGCTATGTCTGGAATTGTGTTTCTGATGCCCAGGGAGAATGTTATGGTGGGGCCATAGAAGATTGGGAGGCAATAATTCAGTAAATTGATTTATAGTAAATAATTAGTAAATTACGTGTTTCTATAATTTAAAAAAATTAAAAATTCACAAAATTAATTAAGCTAATAAAAGTATATAATGCAATATAAAATAAATCATTATAAAAATTCATATATTAATTTAAGAATTTTTCAATGGTATATTGCAATCAGAGTAAAATCAAACATTAAATTAAAATAATTATTGCAATTAAATTATAAATATTACAATATAATTTAAAATTAATGGGAAATTAAATTAAAATCAATATTGTAATTGAATTATCAATATTACACTATGGTATAAAATCAATATTACAATTAAAGTTAATTAGCAGTTACATGTTTTTCTCTTTCTACTACAGGCTTTCGACTTTAGAAGTTTTTCTACTTTTATTTTCTAGGTTAAAATTACCGACTCGAGAAAGTCAGAATTTCTCCTCGATTGACTTTTTCAGTTTCTTTATTTGACTTATGTAGTGAAATGAAAAGGCATTAAATTATTTTGATTGAAATGAAAAGTATTATATTTTATGAGTGAAATATAAAGATATTAGATTATTTTTATGAGTGAAATATAAAGATAATAGATTATTTTTATGAGTGAAATATAAAGATATTAGATTATTTTCATGAGTGAAATATAAAGATATTAGATTATTTTTATGAGTGAAATATAAAGATATTAGATTAGTTTCATGAGTGAAATATAAAGATATTAGATTATTTTTATGAGTGAAATATAAAGATATTAGATTATTTTCATGAGTGAAATATAAAGATATTAGATTATTTTTATGAGTGAAATATAAAGATATTTGATTTTTATGGATGATAAATAAAGTATTACTTATTATGATAGTTTTTAAACACAACTAAAGAGGTCTTCATACAGTTGGTTTATTTCAATGGGTACATTAAAATAGGGTTTATTCTGGGTGTTGACGGTATTTAAATACCTAGGTGGGTAAAACCCGCCAAACCCAATTAATTAGTGTATTTACCTGCTTTCATTTTCACGAATATGTATTAGAAAAGTAAAATTTAATGAACGAAGATATTTGGGTTATTACCTACTAGCTATGTAGTTATTCATTTCATATCGGATGATTTTATTTAAATTGATCATATTACAATTATATTTTTAGGCACCTAATTATGTATTCAATGCAATTGCTAATTAATATATAAGAAATATAATTAATATAAGGCTTTTATTTTAAATCATTCTATTTCTTTATTTGTCTTCTTTTTTCCTCTGCACACTAGGTAGGTACCTAGTCTGTTTGATGCGCGCGCAGCTCTCTTTTCACTTTCTTTTTGTTCCGTTGTTAGCGTTCTTTTCCGTCACAGCATTCGTAAGAAAGACAATTCACTGCGTGCCTACCTTCGTAATGATGGTTATCATTAACTGACAGCAATGGTTATCATTAACTTCTATCATTGTGTATCTATTATCATTAAACCATTTTGCTGAGAATAATTGCAGTGGTTATCATTTTTCTTCCTTTCAATGATGGTTATCATTTTTCTTCCTTTCAATGATGGTTATCATTTTTCTTCCTTTCAATGACGGTTATCATTTTCTTCCTTTCAATGATGGTTATCATTTTTCTTCCTTTCAATGATGGTTATCATTTTCTTCCTTTCAATGATGGTTATCATTTTTCTTCCTTTCAATGATGGTTATCATTTTCTTCCTTTCAATGATGGTTATCATTTTTTCCTTATTAAATGATAATCTCTTCAAAATAATAATCAATATAATTGTTTTTCCCACTCACTTCACTCAATTCCCGTCAACATGAACTAGTAACAGTTCGTTCTTATCACCCGCTGACTCATGCTTTTCTCTGCGATAAGACTTAGTCTGGAAAAAACACCCTTACGTAACATTATTCAATTTTCAGGTTAAATGTACTCATCAATGAGGTATTTTAATTTCTGTTTACTACAGGTAAGCCCCCAGGGGCTCTATCCTGAAGCTGTCTGTGGTGAATGGAAGAGAAGGGGGGTGGCGTCCCTTGGGCCCCGAACTGTTGTAATTTGGATTATGGATTGTCTTTTTTCATTATTACCATGTTTATCATTTTTTTAACGCTACTTGCAGTTTTAGAGGATAGCGCTAGGGTTATGCTCTTCAACTACGAGGTCTTAGATTTTGTGTTAGGTAGGCTCGTAGGCTTCATTTACTATCACCTCTTCATTTTCCTCTTCCATCCGTGAGTGCAGCCACCGGTTCTTGTGTCTCTTTTCGTCACATTCCTTGGTAAGTGATTGCATTCACGGAGTAGCTTTTCTGCATCCATGAGCATTGTCACCGACGGTGGTAAGTGACTTTGTTCATGGAGCCACTTTCCTCTCTGACTGCTTCTTTCAGTACCTTGTATTTAATTTCCTTTTGACGTCAGCGATATGGCCTTTGGTTCCGAAGCAGACGTTAAACCCCCTAATAAATTAATTAATTACTACAGGTAAGTTCCGAGTTATCGGACAGTTCCATATTCTCGACCAAAGAAGAAACAATATAATTAAACCTTTTAATTGGTCCACATTCTCGGTCACTTAAGTAAAGCTAGAAAACGTACAATAAAAATAACTAGTTAAAATGTTAAATAATATTTTTTTATTACATAATCGAAAATGTGGAACTGTTCGATAACTCGAAACTTACCCTAATAATGAAATCAAAACAGATTATCAAAAATATGTTTTTTATTAATTGTTTTTAAGTTACATTATTAACTACAATAGTTATAATAAGTTCTTAACATTAAACCCCATGTCTAACTCTACCAACAGTGAATAAATTGCTGCCCATTTAATAATTATGTCATCATATATTACTAATTATAGCATCATATACTTTTAATTATCATTATCCCTTTCACCAACAAATATGAGATACTTAGAACGTTGCGTAAAAAATCTTATCAGTGAGAGATAGCGCTTATCTACCTGACGATATCTTCCAATGCAATTGCAATGTTAAAATAGGTACAAGTCTACAAAACAGGATAAAGTCAATGTGGTGATATCATTCTTCTGATGATAGATAAGATTAAAGATAAGGCTTCTCCTCTTTGTGAATTCAGTACCGGCCATAAACAGACACTTAATTAACATTAACTTCATTAACATTAACTTAATTAACATTAACTTCATTAACATTAACTTAATTAACATTAACTTCATTAATTAACATTAACTTCATTAACATTAACTTCATTAACATTAACTTCATTAATTAACATTAACTTCATTAACATTAACTTCATTAACATTAACTTCATTAATTAACATTAACTTCATTAACATTAACTTCATTAACATTAACTTCATTAACATTAACTTAATTAACATTAACTTCATTAACATTAACTTAATTAACATTAACTTCATTAACATTAACTTAATTAACATTAACTTCATTAACATTAACTTCATTAACATTAACTTCATTAACATTAACTTCATTAACATTAACTTCATTAACATTAACTTAATTAACATTAACTTCATTAACATTAACTTCATTAACATTAACTTAATTAACATTAACTTCATTAACATTAACTTAATTAACATTAACTTCATTAACATTAACTTAATTAACATTAACTTCATTAACATTAACTTCATTAACATTAACTTCATTAACATTAACTTCATTAACATTAACTTCATTAACATTAACTTCATTAACATTAACTTCATTAACATTAACTTCATTAACATTAACTTCATTAACATTAACTTAATTAACATTAACTTCATTAACATTAACTTCATTAACATTAACTTAATTAACATTAACTTCATTAACATTAACTTAATTAACATTAACTTCATTAACATTAACTTAATTAACATTAACTTCATTAACATTAACTTCATTAACATTAACTTCATTAACATTAACTTCATTAACATTAACTTCATTAACATTAACTTCATTAACATTAACTTCATTAACATTAACTTCATTAACATTAACTTCATTAACATTAACTTCATTAACATTAACTTCATTAACATTAACTTCATTAACATTAACTTCATTAACATTAACTTCATTAACATTAACTTAATTAACATTAACTTCATTAATTAACATTAACTTCATTAACATTAACTTCATTAACATTAACTTCATTAATTAACATTAACTTCATTAACATTAACTTCATTAACATTAACTTCATTAACATTAACTTCATTAACATTAACTTAATTAACATTAACTTCATTAACATTAACTTAATTAACATTAACTTCATTAATTAACATTAACTTCATTAACATTAACTTCATTAACATTAACTTCATTAATTAACATTAACTTCATTAACATTAACTTCATTAATTAACATTAACTTCATTAACATTAACTTCATTAACATTAACTTCATTAACATTAACTTAATTAACATTAACTTCATTAATTAACATTAACTTAATTAACATTAACTTCATTAACATTAACTTCATTAACATTAACTTCATTAACATTAACTTAATTAACATTAACTTCATTAATTAACATTAACTTCATTATTAACATTAACTTCATTAACATCAAATTAAAATTAATCTTTTTATTCGAAATAAAGTGAAAGGGTCGAGAATAGAGATATAAGTTATGGTGGGGCCATAGAAGATCAAGTAGTATTCCCTCTCAATCTTCTATGGCCCACCATAACTCTCCAAGTGCCATGTAACCCAATGAGACTGACCGTTAAAGAGTTAATATACACTATGGTAAAGTTTGCCGTTATGACAGGGCAAACTGGATGTACTCCTAAGGGTTAGTTACGAGTTATTGGACAGTGGCACATATTCGATCATGCAGGAAGAAATAGTTTTCTCGTTAATTAATTGGTATCCATGATACCTAAAGGTATACCAATTGGTATCCATGATTTCTGAAGGTATCATGGATACCAATTTGACGAGTTTAATTATATACGTTTTCTCATGATCGAAATTGCGGAAACGTTCGATAAGTCAGTAATTACCCCACTTATAGTCTTCCCATTTTATCTGTAGAGGAATAAATAAATACCTTTCACTTGTACTATCGTCTCGCTAGAACTTCGTACACTAACTGCAGTGAAGTTTAACTGCAGTGAAGTTTAACTGCAGTGAAGTTTAACTGCAGTGAAGTTTAACTGCAGTGAAGTTTAACTGCAGTGAAGTTTGTAGGGCGGTACTGTAGTTGCTTTTGAGTAATTAATCATAAATTTACTGGTAATGTCAAAATCCAAAATAATTTATTTATGTTTTTCATAAAATTGTATGTAAAGTAGGGAATAAGTTGGTAGCTAAGTTAAAAATTAGGTTTGAATATGTAGTAATTAGTGCTTAAATTTACATTTCTTGTATTAATAGAAAATGAATCCATTATAACTTCAATTTCACCTCTGATGAATAAATAACATTGTTGGTAACTGTATTATATCATTTTAGAGACATGTTATTTTGTCTACCGATCAAATTATTAGTATTTCATAACTTTATCACATGTTTCATATTCCCCTTTGTTACTTCCCTATTCCCTCTTTATTCCTTTCTCCTACACATTCCCATCCTCTAAGTTATTTATGTGTTCTCCATACCTTGAACTTTCATCTGTATGCTAAGTAACCGGTTAGAAAAGTGTAATACCCTTAGCTACCTGCTCTCAAACTGTACTCACACTACTGATTCACTGAACTTAATGCGGTAGAGAACTGAGAGATGATGTTGGCACATTAATTTTCTTTTAAAACACCGAAAAATATTTTCATTTATAAGGGGATTTTTTTTTTAAATTTTATATGTACTTTTTCTTCTTATCTTTTAACAGAAAAAATGTATTGCTAATTTATTTTAATGGAGTATTTTTAACACTATGGTATTTTCCTCAGTTGCCGTACTGGAATAATAACTCTAAATACTGATAATTATATCTTAAATGTTTATTGACTCATCATTATATAAATGATCATTATT
Organism: Caprella mutica; assembly: GCA_947561585.1. Classification (NCBI taxonomy): domain Eukaryota; kingdom Metazoa; phylum Arthropoda; class Malacostraca; order Amphipoda; family Caprellidae; genus Caprella; species Caprella mutica. Next base: position 34,332 of record CANNZV010004621.1, read on the forward strand.
TTCATTTTATGATATATATATTTCTTATTGATAATGATATATAAACTATATGAATTAGTGAAATAAATCAGGTTTTTTATTTTTTATCACAATAAAGATCTTATATATATTGTTTTTTCTTCAACTCTCAATGTAAAGTTTGAAATGATTCAAGGTGGAATTCTCCCATTTTAAGGAGTGTGGCTACGACGTTAGTAATACTCACAAAGTTCAATGATGACTTATGAGAAAATACGGATTTACTTTTTGTGTAATAGAATAGTTCAAATGTTCATTGCAGAAGTGTTCATTGCAGAAGTGTTCATTGCAGAAGTGTTCATTGCAGAAGTGTTCATTGCAGAAGTGTTCATTGCAGAAGTGTTCATTGCAGAAGTGTTCATTGCAGTCCTCATAGCTGCTGGACTATCAAAGATGTTACCTAGCATCTTAAGGAAAATTATGAACGTTTTTTTTTCTATTCCTAGTGATTTCTTGGTGTTCTTCATTGTTTATGATATATTCAAAGTCAAAATGTGTTCAAAACTTGTTTATCAATATATTCTTCATGGTTTTTGATATCGATTCCTAGATAATTGAAAAAACTCGAAATATCAAAGCTGCACCATTATATCCATTAATAGTGTATATACATTAGTATTTATCCCTTTATATCAATTTCGATACCTTGCCTTACTCGTATTCAAGTTAAATAAGATAACTGTAGTTAACGTTGTAAGCAATCAATAGTTTTGTGCTATTACTTACATAATACTGTATTCATTTCATACAGTTCATGGCTCTTTATTAATGGTGTTTTACCAGTTCCCCCTGTCCATTACATTCGGGGTCAAGTCTTCACTAGAATGAACTCGTGCCTGGTTCTAGGTACTAGTGACTAGTTATATTCGTGTATCTAGTCACTAGTTACCTTTGACTGTCTAGTGACTAGTTATATTATGCTACCTAGTTACAATTATTGTCTAGTTAAAATTAGGTATTGGTATCTAGTTATAAATATTTTATCTATACTTGTTATTATCTAGGTTTGTATATCTAGATATATTAATAACTTAGGTACTGGTATCTAGTTATGTATAATTGTATTTATACTAGTTACTAGCTAGGTTTGACTATGGTATAATAGTAACTTAGGTAATTGTGCCTAGTTATATGAAATTAATTGTATAAATTATATTGCTTCATACCAGGCCTATCTGACTAGTCCCTTACTGGTGACAAGGCATGTCTGGTGCCCTGACAAACCAGTACAGTTAATTAACTACTAGTCAAAGGCCTAGTAAGACTAGTGAGAGGAAACGGCAAACCTGCTCTCCATTTTTAATCTTAGCTGCTTGCATTGATGTTTGTTTTATAATTTCAATTAGATTTTCTAAAAAAGTATTATTCAGGTATTTAATTGTAACTGATATTGATGTTTGTTATATATTAATCACATTATTTACTATGTTGATAGGAATATTGTTTTTGTGATGTGAAAATACATATTCCTTTCTATTAAAACCTTCCATCTCTCTACAAATAATAACATGTACTTCCATATTCACCATGTTTAATGAAGGAGTCATTGATAGAAAGGTATAAGGAAATGTAGATCATAGTACATCTCGAATTGTAGATGTAACTACAAAACTTACATATATTCTTAATCGTGTTTATGTAGATTATTTCTCTTTATTGCATTAATCATTTTTAACTAATTCCTGTGTTATATCACCTAATTCACATATTTTATTCAATTGAAACACATACAAGTATTATCGGAGGTTATTGAAACTCAGCGTTGAAGGTTTTTTCAGGTCTCAAGCTTTCGAATGGAGAGATATCCATTCATCATCAGGAGAAGGGTGGAAAACATATTAGAATACATGAAGGAGTATTCTATCATTGTTTTCATCTGTTTGAATATTACATTCTAGTTCTTACATCTTTCTTCTAACCGTAGTTCTACCTAAAAATAGGATTATCATATAACCGCAATGTTGAAAATATTTTTAGCATAGCAATTTGCGATTAGAAATTTGTCTATTCATCGTCAGGAACTGATAATTAAAATCGTACATTGCCCTCCAAATCGTAGATATCCTTTCCCCGGTTGTCGTACATTTAGTCTCTTCATTATCACCTACAATCATCTCCTACATCTAGTCATCACCTACATATGTTGTCATCACTTCATCACATATGTTGTCATCACTTCATCACATATGTTTCATCACCACCTACGTAGTCATCACTTTATTTACGGAGCATATGGCGCTGTTTGGGTATATGTACAGTTACTATTTACTGGCTAGGTGCGGTAAATTGAACGAGATGTACGCTACAATAAAAACATAGCAAGCGGATAAGACCGAACACGATAGGCTAAATTACGAATTATCGGACAGAAAAAAATTATAATTATTATTCAACTATTAATCTAATTGGTATCCATGATACCTGCAAATATCATGGATACAAATTAAAATAAAGAGATATATAATAATTATTACATGATCGAGAACATGACACCGTTCAATAACTCAGTACTCACCCTATCACAATATCTATTGATGTACCAAAGATGTTTCTAACATTCTATATCCCTTACAGCAGTCACGTTTAACCTCATTGCTCAGGTTCACAGATCATGTTAAAATGCTTTACAGGATCAAGGCATTCTAACATGTCTACCTAAGTCATGTTACTATGCTTTATACGCTCCATTGGACATAGAAATATTTAATGGGGGCATTCTATTGCTATTTGAAATGATGTAGAAGTTATTTTAAGCCTACCTACAGCTTATTAAATTGATAGTATTTATAAATGAAAATGTAAAACAAGTGAATTTTGATTTGATTCTTGTTCATTATCGAAAAAATTATTACCAATAAATATGTATACAAATACATAATTATCATAAATATTTCAATTAATTAAGTTAAGTAAAATAAGTCAAAGTTCTCCAATTAACAGTACATATATTTACCGTTAGTTAATAATTACGAGTTGTTAACTGCATGAAAATTCCATCCCGCAACGGTAATTTTAACTGCATTGTGAAAAACATGTCCTACCCCTCTAGGATGCGCATACTAATATTACTAAGGATAAGATGGGATGCAAACCTGTCCCAGGATACGCAGGATAAGATAGGATGCTATCCTGAGAGGTCAGATTGGCAGGTTTTATCCTAGTAATTACTGTAACTTTGCATTTGAATGGAAACTTAAATAGCTAACATAGGACAATAAATTAGTAATTTGAATAGGTTCTAAAGTACTTTAAATGAAATTAGCATTAGGTATGTCAGTCTCATTTTATATCGGTAATTAGTTATTAGGCTAAGTTCTGAGTTATCGGACAGTTCCACATTTTGGATCCTAGTAAAAAGGGGTTTATAATAACTATTATTTAACTTTTACTTTAATTGGTATCCATGATACCTGAAAGTATCATGGATACCAATTGTAGTACAAATCAAATAATTATTACATAATATTCTCTCACAAGATCGAAAATAAGGCTCTGTCTAATAACTAGGTACTTACCCTACATTCCATTGCCCCGTCCACATGCTAGCGGTGTACTAAAAGTTATTCTAACTAACAATTAGAAATATCCTTGTCCTGTTAGGGGTCAGTGATCTGCTAACGGTTATCCTTTGGTGGTTATTTGTTGAAAAGATAACCACGGTCTAACTCGTTAAATGTCTTCACAGTGTTGATGNGGTCTAACTCGTTAAATGTCTTCACAGTGATGATGATATCTGACATCAAAGAGGTAATGGAACCTTTATTTTATTCTAACAGTGACTCGTGGGGGGAATTGCTTCTAAATATGGGGAAAATACAAATATTTCGAAAAAATAATATTTCAAAAAATTTAATTATTTAAAAAAGGAGGTACTCTAAACAGTAATAATATTTCAAAACATAAATATATTGCAATCCGAACACTATTCATTTTAATAAATATTTTTGATAATTTCTGTAGCTATACATTTCAAATAGATATATAATTTAAACCTAATTATTTCAACAGAAATAAGAACCGAAGCAATACTTACTCATTCCAAAACAATTCTCATCAACAGCACTAATTTGACTCTATTGTCAATGCTGTAGTTAACCAGGTTATTAATTCATCAATTCCTTCCATGCCATCGATACGATCACTGAGAACTGTAACTAGTAAATGTTTTGGAGACCACCTAGCCATAGATAGGTATGGTGGGGCCATAGATAAGTATGGTGGGGCCATAGAAGATAAAGTGGGTCCACTCTTAATCTTCTATGCCCCACCATAAACTTTATCTCTGATACCGCTGTCCTTTTCTCGATTGTGAATTACGAATGTCATGATTATTGTCCTGAATGCGTTAGTTAACCATATCAAGTCAGTATTTATATACAATTTAACTTAATGAATGTACATTTTGTGCCTAAAATTAATGGTATTTAATTCATTTTTCGAACTTTCGTTTTTTTTTTGAACAATTGCTAATAAATTTGTCAAAATGTTCATTTTCAACATTTGTTAAAATGTTGTTAAAATGAGAATATTTATGAAATTTTGAAGTTCAAGCAGTGTTTGTAAGCAACGATACGACTTTCTGTGAAATGTACCAAGTACTGCATCTCGTACCAGATGAATATATTCCTCAGAAGCTGCGTAACTTTCTATGCCAGAAAAAGGCTTCCTCTGCTCTTTTCGTACTTAATTATATTCCGTACTTAATTGCAGTTTTTTTTTCGGTTCAAAGATCGTCTTCCATTTCCTTTTGATTTACCTAACCTGATATTAAAACCTTTAATTGCAGGTCATTATTTTCTAACGGGTACCTGTTGTTATTTTTCATGAACTTCTTCCTCTTAAAGGGCGTACACATGCAGGGTTTTTTAAAGTCTTTCTACAGACTTTTTGCTAAGCTCCTCCTACTTTTTCCACGAGAATATAAGAAAAAGGATATAATTATTATTTATTGTAGTTGGTATCCATGATACCTGCAGGTATCATGGATACCAACTGAAATAATTCTATAGTTTTTTCTTATATTCTCGTGGAAAAAGTAGGAGGAGCTTAGAAAAAGGTCTGGTGGAAAGACTTTAAAAACCCTGCGTGTGTACGGCCCTTTAGCAGATATTCTTTCCTCAGTATTTTAGGTAACTGAAATTGGGGTTATAAATTTAAACCTTAAGGAGCATTTTTCCGGGAATGGTTCTTATATTGACTGTCAGTAGATAAGGGGTTAAAGGGAGACTAATTTTATTACCCCCATTAGATGGTTGAACTCGAGTGGTTTGAAGGGATAAAAAATAATGACATAATTACACAAAATGTTTATCTATTTAATTAAAAATATCTTCAATGTTGACTCAGAAGGATGTAATATTTTACCATGACTAACATTAAATGATGTTATTTTAATGTATAATAACTATGAAACAATAAAAACAACACTAAATACTTCGATCATGTCACCATTAACGTCATATCATTAAAATTATGACATCATGCAGCATGTTTTATTTTTTATATATAACTACTTAACTATTATATGTATATACATATAGTTTGTAACTCATGTGAATTTAATAATCCTTTATTAAAATGGTGGTAGCTGACTTTTTTCATGGAGCCACTTTCTGTTCAATTCTACTTCTAAGTCCCTTGTATTTATTTTTCTTTTGACGTTAGCAATAGCAGAGAGAAGGGTTAAAGCAGACGTTAAACCCCCCTGATAATAATTACAAATGCATATGTATACACATTATGCTGTAACTATATGCATGCTATTTCCTATTAAATATAATCTAAATGTTTCTTTTTAAATAAATAAGTTCAGTGGCTTAAAGATATGCAATAAATTAATTAATTCTGTTATCGCTCTGTGTGAGGTTAGGAATCTAACCTGAAAACATGAAACAATACAACACTACAATGCATTTGCAGATAAAAAACGATGTGCACTGTAAGACTGCATGTGCACTGTGCAGTCTAATAGTGCAGTATCAGACTGCTATTACAGTGCAGGCTGTAGTATCAGACTGTAGTATCAGACTACTGTTACAGTGCAGACTGTAATATCAGACTGCAGTTTAAGATGCAGTCTTAGACTGTAGTATCAGACTGCAGAATCAGACTGCTGTTACAGTACAGACTGCAGTATCAGACTGCTGTTACAGTACAGACTGCAGTATCAGACTGCTGTTACAGTACAGACTGCAGTATCAGACTGCAGTCCTATCCAAGCATGTCTCACCCATCTCTTAAAGTTCATTGTATTTAATTCCAGTACCTTAACCTCTGACTGTTACTTCCAATAGAGTACTTTAAATGTCTATATCTTATCATGAGGGCAAGGTATGGTGGGGCCATAGAAGATTAAGAGGGAGCCTTTTAATCTTCTATGGCCCCACCATAACTTTCTGTCTGGGTAGCTATATCAGGTGGATATATATATACTTTAGTGTTTGAATGTATTTTAATATACTTTTTTTATAATAAAAAATTACATTTATAATTAACAAAAATAAAATAAATCAAATGAACTAATCACAATAAACGATTACCTATAAATTTATCAGTTGCTAATAGTAATTAAATAAATATCGAAATGATGAAAAGGCTATAAAATAACAAGAGAAAGGAATTCTGTGAAGTGAAAAAGATATTCTGGCCCATTGAAACGAAACCATTGGAGTGAAACAAACATAGAGAGAAACGTGTGAAAAAAAATGTCATGTGGAAAATAAACCTATAGAGCTGTTAAAATATTAAACACGATAAATATATCGATAAGGATATTGTTCTCTATTATCTATTCATAAACTACTTTTTTATTATCATTTCGAACATTTTTTAGGATACTTTTTTTATTATTATTATTTTTTCACTTTTAAAATATCTTAACTTTTGTTTTTTGATTGTTAATTTTAAAACGTGTTAACCTTTGCCCTTTTTTCTATTCTGCTGATATTTAAAAACGATTGTTTTGATATTAAAAACAGCTTCTTTGCATCCAAATACACCCTAATTTATATGGGGAAAATGCATGCAATTTCGATTGGCAAATAAGTGGAATTATTGCGGAATAACTCGGTAGAAAGAAATAGATAGGAAACTGTTGATATATAAATATATTCCTTTACCTATTTAGTGCATAATTATATTGGCTGATATGTGATTAGTTTAATTGCTAATTTGATAAATAAAACAAATGGTGTTTGTACTAACATCTTACGATCTCCATTACGAATTAGATTTAAGCAGAAAGGTAGTTTGATATGTTGTAAGTCGTTCTTTTTTACATCATTTTAATCATTACTTAAACAGTCATATTGACTTACAATAAGAGATAAATTGGCCCGAACGATTGGAATAATTGTATCATTTAAATATGTCATTATGAAATCTAAAGCTCTTTCACGTATCCATTATATAAAAGTCTTTAATACCAAAGTAATTCGTCACTGCCAAATATACAGTTTTTCATAAAAATTAAAAGCTTTTCGTAATTTCTAAATTTATTTAATATATTTATTTTCTAAGTGAAATAATCGTTTATCAACAACCCGTTAGTGTAGGACTATTCGACATATCGTAGGCATTTTCTATGTCGCGTTTCGAATAACCGACCGATAAGAGCGGATGGTTATCGTACATTGAATATTCAACCGATAAATTGACAGGGATAACTATTCACATAAATAAAATATAGGAAGTCCCAAGTTTAATTTGTGTTAAAAATTTACAATAAAAAAACATTATTAATTAATATAATCTTTATTTTCGATATTAATATACAATGTTCAAAATTCAAACAGAGGTTAAATTATTCATTAAAAATAAATGTAAGAATTAACTAATATTAGTTAATTCTAATTACTACACATAGACAGACGATTGTATATTACATATTATTGAAAAAAATTCCAAGAGACAGTTCCATTTTTAAAGTGTGCCATTCGTAGCTTCTACTCTTGACCAAATGTTACGGAGATCATATTCAGCACTAATGTCTTTAACATTTCACATGCGTATGCGTACAACCCTCTGATGAAATGATTATGTGACCACTCTCACAGGTGTTCCTGACCACCTTGGTAGGAATAGCATGCTAATGCACAGCACACCTTTAAAGGAGGTATACTGTGTTCTAATGATAGTCTCTAAAGTTTAAGGTCAGCTTTCTGTGTGAAACTTTGCCTTATTTTCACCTTCTGCCAAAAAACTAGTTGAGGTGAACTAGAATACTAGGTAGAGGAATATTAGGTACTGGAATACTAGAGAATAGTAGGTACTGGAATATTAGGTACTGGAATACTAGAGAATATTAGGTACTGGAATACTAGAGAATATTAGGTACTGGAATATTAGGTACTGGAATACTAGAGAATATTAGGTACTGGAATATTAGGTACTGGAATACTAGAGAATATTAGGTACTGGAATACTAGAGAATATTAGGTACTGGAATACTAGAGAATATTAGGTACTGGAATATTAGGTACTGGAATACTAGAGAATATTAGGTACTGGAATACTAGAGAATATTAGGTACTGGAATACTAGAGAATATTAGGTACTGGAATATTAGGTACTGGAATACTAGAGAATATTAGGTACTGGAATACTAGAGAATATTAGGTACTGGAATACTAGAGAATATTAGGTACTGGAATATTAGGTACTGGAATTCTAGAGAATATTAGGTACTGGAATATTATAGAATATTAGGTACTGGAACTAGAATCATAATCAAAGACTAGAATTATAATCTAAAACTAGAATTATAATCTAAAACTAGAATTAAAATCTAAAACTAGAACTTTATTAAAATATCAATAGCAGGTCAATATTTTTAGCAGTATAACCAGTTATTTTGACAATGTTCTACTCCGTATAAAAATGTTTATAGTTTTCTTTTTTTACAATCTGTACAAGGTTCATTGATTACATTTCTTTTAAATTAATATAAAATGTTTTCGTTTAAACCTTAGGTGTTTATAATTTTAAACTATAAGTTTAGTTCAACTTTAGTTCAACTACTTCAATTTAAAATGTTAAATTTTAAATTTATTACTTTTTTTTGCTTTATCGCATAAGAAAATTTTAATTAACAGTATCAACTAGGGTTTCAAATTATTGGACGGTTCCACATTTTCGATTATGTAAGAATTAGAAAAAACCCAGTTAAATGATAATTATATAACTTTTCTTTTATGATCGATAATGTGAAACCGTCCGATAACTCGCAACTTACCCTACATATCTGCTAGTTATTCTAGCACCAAGGGCTGGGAACAAGTTCGAGGCTGCTAAGTAATGCAATGTTTAACATTACTTATTGTGGTTAGACTGAATTACTCTCAAGAAAACATTATGAGATATAATCTAATCACATGTGCATATAATCTAATCACATGTGCATATAATATACGCATCATTGTACTTTTATGCACCAAATGGAAAATTAGGATTATTTTACCTATAGTATTCGAAATAAAAAATATACCATTAAAATATAAAGTATAGTCATAGTACAAGCATGTAGTATATTATAGATATAATATTAGTGTCCGGAGTTGCAATTTAGATATTAGGATTGAAATACAGACGCTGAAGAAAACATTACCTCCCGCTAAACCGTTCCCCGAATGTTCCCTTTCAGCGTTCACACTAATTTGAAACAACGTTACGTCATTCTATTAACTGGGGCACAATTACTTACCCCCACCCCTAAACAATCACCCCGCAAACAATTGCACCCCCTCCACTCCCGAACAATTACCGCAAACAATCACCCCGCAAACATTTCTGTTGTATTCGAGCAAATTGTTTCTACAAACAGAGTCTTAGGTAGCTTGTTTGAGTGACCTACTACCGATTGGTCCGTTAAAGCGATGGGTAAGCTGTTGGTGAATTCTTTTTAATTTACATCTTAACCCTTATCTATTTATTATTTTTATTTATTTCATTTACTTAGATTTTAATAGCATTTAAATACATTATACCAATATATTTTTTTTATTTACATTTATTTCATCTACAAAATACATGTGAATACATTTTATCACTAATTTTTTATTTACAATTATTTCATTAACATATAGATGCATTTCATTACACAATGTGATGTGTGTTTTATCAGTGTGTATTTATTTTATTACTCAATGTAGTTGATCTGTTTGTAGCGTGATTTACACTGTTATGATTTATCTGAGCTATTTGATAGTGTGAACCGCTTTATAGTGAATAGTGTTGCAGTAGAAACTATTGTGAGTAACGAAAGTAATGTAAATAATAAAAATATTAAAATAATAGGAAATATTGTAAATAATAAAAATATTAAAATAATAGGAAATATTGTAAATACTAAAAATATTGTAAATAATAGGAAATATTGTAAATAATAAAAAATATTGTAAATAATAGGAAATATTGTAAATAATAAAAAATATTGTAAATAATTATTTTTCCACTTTTATTCTAATAGGTATACCAATTACAATATTAACAATTAAAATGAATGTTAAATAACAATTATCAATTATTTTCTCATATTATTGGAGACGTTGTTATTATCCTTTTTCCATATATTTTTTTTTTCATAGCACTACTTTTCTTTTAGTAGACTGGTGGTTCAGTGTGGTGGTCTGAGTGATGCCATGTCATATGCATCCCCTCTACATCACCAACCTCTCAAATAATATTAGTTATTATTGTTTTAACTTTTAAATACCACCTAACATTCGCAGCCAATAAATCATTTCTCCTTGAATTCAAACTGTGTCTGTCATTTCATCGAATTTCCTCAATTAATTCTCGTTTCATTGTAGTTCTTTTTTTGGTAATTTACTGCGTGACCACCATGGTCAGCACCCCCAACCCACTCCCCATTCTCCCAACCCATAAAGAAAATGCATTCAAATGAACATTTATCGATTTAAATGAGTAACATTATTTGTTACTTTATTTACAATTCCTTTGTTCTATATCAGGGCAAGCTCCCAGTTATCGGCCAGTTCCATATTTCCGGAAAAAAGTGTATAATTTGACATTTTTAATCGTTATATTAACTATTGGTATCTGTGATACATTCATGTATCATGGATACCAATTGAAATAAGGAGTTAAAATGTCAAATTATCTATATTTTGATTTTAATATGATCGATAATATGGAATAGTCCGATAACTTGGAACTTACCCTAACTAAAGTAAGTTAAAATTAATAATCTACAACTGTAAATTATCACAATAGAAAATAATACAAATATTAAATATATTCAATAAGTTATGAGTAGAAATGTTTGAATAATTTTCTTAATCCTTTACGACCGGAATTAATTTTCAAAGTTAAGATTTTATAAACTTCGAATGTGTTTAGTTGGTAGCAAATAAATAGTTAATATATGAACTAATATTATTTTTTTAACATGTGACGCGATAGTCACATTTGTCACTAAGCTCCACACATTCATTTCATCACAGTGAAGTCCTTTATTTTTTATGTGACTACTTCGTCACGCACGGTCGAAAAGGTTCGTTAGAATTATTGGTTCGTTAAAATGATGGTAATATATTTATTGTACTTATGATTGGCAGGAGACTTCAATGCATTTTAAATACCAATCTACATATACAAAACTGTGTGTAAATGTATGTACTCTTATTATTCTTAAATATATGTCCATATCTATAGAATTTTTTAATTTTTTCAATTGGACAGAAAATAGATTTTTTATTCAACTAAAATTATATCCCATTTTATTTTCCATAAAGTTGAATTTGCATTTAATTTAGTATTAAAGTATCTCTTACATCTTTTTTAAGAGCTGTATATAGTATATATAAAGACTAGATCATTTTTTTTTCTTTTGTTGCAAAATGAAAAATAAGTACGAAACACAAACTGAACTTTGTTTAAAATATAATATACTTAAAAATATGTCTATATTAAATACCAAAGACTGAAATATATACATATCATATAGTTTAATTAAACAGCATGCGTTCACCTATTAGTCCAATAATATTAACGGTTGTCTCGTAAGACATAAAGTTTATGTACATCAGATAAAGTGTTTGAAGTCGTTTTTCCGTTTAACCTTTTTATATCTTTCACCTTTTCGGGGTGAAAAGAAAAGGTGAACTAACTGATGGTAACTGATACCCTTCTTTATTTTAACTGGTAACTGAATAGTAACTGGAATTTAGTACTTATGATATTCTTCAAGTTTTTAAATTAATTTTTTTTTCTCATAAAAACAATATATTTCAATTCATACTATTTCAGAAGAGTTTGATAGAAAATGCGAAATGTTGTCAAATATTTCTGTTATTGGAGCAATGCGAAGTGATGGGTTAACCTGTAATTATCAAACGCGGAAGACAGGTGAATTGGTCGCGTGATCTCCTGAGCAATAATAGAGCAATAGCCCCTATAGTGATTCATTGGATGCAGGGGATACTAGCCCCCTATAGTGATTCATTGGATACAGGTGATACTAGCCCCCTATAGTGATTCATTGGATGCAGGGGATACTAGCCCCCTATAGTGATTCATTGGATACAGGTGATACTAGCCCCCTATAGTGATTCATTGGATACAGGGGATACTAGCCCCCTATAGTGATTCATTGGATGCAGGGGATACTAGCCCCCTATAGTGATTCATTGGATACAGGGGATACTAGCCCCCTATAGTGATTCATTGGATGCAGGGGATACTAGCCCCCTATAGTGATTCATTGGATACAGGTGATACTAGCCCCCTATAGTGATTCATTGGATACAGGGGATACTAGCCCCCTATAGTGATTCATTGGATGCAGGGGATACTAGCCCCCTATAGTGATTCATTGGATACAGGGGATACTAGCCCCCTATAGTGATTCATTGGATGCAGGGGATACTAGCCCCTTATAGTGATTCATTGGATACAGGGGATACTAGCCCCCTATAGTGATTCATTGGATACAGGGGATACTAGCCCCTTGTAGTGATTCATTGGATGCAGGGGATACTAGCCCCCTATAGTGATTCATTGGATACAGGGGATACTAGCCCCTTATAGTGATTCATTGGATAAAGGGGATACTAGCCCCCTATAGTGATTCATTGGATACAGGGGATACTAGCCCCCTATAGTGATTCATTGGATACAGGGGATACTAGCCCCCTATAGTGATTCATTGGATGCAGGGGATACTAGCCCCTTATAGTGATTCATTGGATACAGGGGATACTAGCCCCTTATAGTGATTCATTGGATACAGGGGATACTAGCCCCCTATAGTGATTCATTGGATACAGGGGATACTAGCCCCCTATAGTGATTCATTGGATACAGGGGATACTAGCCCCCTATAGTGATTCATTGGATACAAAGTATTTCAGGGGATACATTAAATCCCCCATAGTTTCCATCGGGTAAATGAATCAACCACTTTTTAAAAAGAACTTAAACAAAATAACGAAAAAAAGTATTTTAATTCTCACATTTTGTTTCGTTTTTCTAATATTAACCTTTTGAGTTTTTATCCGGTATTGAATTTGATGAATTATTTTGCACACACGACCATGAAAAGCCTGTGAAAAAAGTACAATCTCTTCCTTATTTTTGGATATGTTTCACGTCAGACTGGTTACGAACAAAAGCACCTAGGCCATGAAAACGTAATAAATATACATTGTAACGTTGTTGTGAAGGAGTCAGCCCCACCAGGTAGATTGTACGTCTGGAATGAGAACGCTTTGGGGGGTTGAAAATTAAAAACAAATTAAATAACAGTTTATTAAAAAAATGGCATTAAAACAATTAAATATAAATTTATTATCTACCCAGTAAATAGTTATTATTATAGTTATTAAGTAATTTCTTTCTTTGATCGAAAATTTAGAATAGTTCGATAAATCAGAACTTACCCATTATTAATTTTCAAATTAAATATTCAACACATGAATAGGTACATAGATATGTACGGTCAGAGAAAAGTGTACCCGTAACGATATTTTGATAGTTTACTAATTTCACATTTCAAGAAAGAAACTTTACTAATTATAATGTTTGTAGATATTTTAAAATGGTCTGAGAACACGATGACAAATTTTATAAGTTATAGAAAATTAGAAAACTGTGATTTGAGAAATGAACATAATGCAGTGACTCTTTTCTGTGATAGTACACGTAGATACTAATTAGATGTAACTAGTAATTTCAAGTTCACCGTAACTAATGGACATTGCTGTAACCACCATAGGGATGCTCTAACGGAGTCGGAACATGATTGTCACCGTCCTGCATGCTTCGTGAGTTCACATATGAGCTGTAAAACACCTCTGATTGTTTAGGTACGGGAAGAGATTTTCTGTCAATAAGTTTATGTACAGTCAAAGAAAGCTTTACTGTTTTTTTGGCTCTTTACTAATTTCACAATAAAGAAACTTTACTAATTGTAATGTTTGTAGATATTTTAAAATTGGTCTGAGTACACGATGACCAAATTTGTTCGCATATTTATTCTTTTTATTTAATTATATGCATTTTTTAGTTTGCTAACTGTCAGTACGTTATTATGTCATACCCTAAACATAGAAGAGGTTTTTTCCATTTATTTAAGGTATTTATTATGACATTAACTTTTGTTATTTGTATGTACGGGAATGTATGTAGTGATAAATTTTATTTGTTTATTAGGGAAATATTTTTCTAATTTTGATAAAAATAATTAAAAGATTATAACAGAAATAACTATAATTAGATTCATGTTTTAAAGAAAGTAATTATTAATAGATATATGGAAATATTTTAAATTAAAAATTATAATTTGTATTTATTTTCAATATCGGCGATATGGCCTTTGGTTCCGAAACAAACGTTAAAACCTTAGTTATTAAATTAAATCCTGTTTCAAAATAATTTAATTAATTTCTATTACAAACATATATTAATTAACTAGTAGCAGTCCATCACACTTATCCTTCCATGGCTATAATTCATTTCAAAGATGACTTGCTTCCAAACAGACAGTTTATTTAGTTACTTCTTCTCTTTATTTCTTTTCTACCCCTAAGGCCTTTTCATTGTAAAGTTAGTGGCCTAACTCCTCTGCAAACAGACTGTTTTTAAATGCTAAATAACGCTATTGTCCTTTAGAAGACTGTTGGTTAGAACTGCTCTCTTGCTCCTTCGTAGAATTGTTTTATCCTCTTATTTTGAACACATGTTATTTTTTATTATATTCTCTTTTGCAATTTATGGGGTAGGTTATGAGTTATCGGTCGGTTCCATATTTTCGGACGCGTAAGAAAAATAAAATAATATATAACTCCTTTTTCCATTAGTATCCATGATACCTCTAGGTATCATGGATACTAATTAGAATAAAAGTAAATTGAAAGATTTTTTTCCTAAGTATCCGAAAATGTTGAACCGTCCGAAAACTCGTAACTCACCCTAGTCAAATAAGCTATTTTAATTTCTGTATCTTTAACAGGAAATAATAGTATTTGAGTAGTTAATTATATGATTCAAGTTTCCCGAGGGTGATTTTTTTTAAGAAAACGAAATCTTAAAAATACAAGAACTTTTTTCATTATTTATTTTAACCCTTTCTTTTATCTTCATAATAAGAATTTGGTTCCTAAGTAACAAATCTAATATTTAAACTCTTCCATTCATTTTTTTTAGAAAACAATATTGAAATTACTAGTGAATTTGAAGGTGTTTTAACTCCTTTTTATTGTTACAATAAATCTACCTCTAAATTCGAGCACTTAATTAATTTCTACAATAATTAGAATCTATCCACATGCGTTTGGCGTAAAGTCTTAGCTAGAGGCGATAGCTCTTCTTTTTAACCGCTCTTGCTCTTTGTGAGAGCTCAATGTGCTCTTAATTTGCTCTTAATTACAATGATTGCTCTCTTGGTGAGTGCCTTCCAAACAAATAATTAGTTTGTGAGTTAGTAAATTGCTTATTTAATTATCTGTGGAATGTGAGGAGAAAATACATGTAATATTCTATTATTTATTCCACATCTCTAGTGAATGTTACGGGTATTGGAAAATAAATAATTTAACATTAATATGAATGGAAGAAAAAGATACTTGACATAAGCTAATTATACTATTTTATCGATCTCACCACTGTTTCAAGCTCTTCGTGTCTGTTTCACGCTATTCCTGTTTGTTTCACGCTATTCCTGTTTGTTTCACGCTATTCCTGTTTGTTTCACGCTATTCCTGTTTGTTTCATGCTATTCCTGTTTGTTTCATGCTATTCCTGTTTTACGCTACTCCTGTTTCATGTTATTCCGTTCCACGCTGTTCCTGTTTCACGCTATTACAGTTTGACGTTAGTCCTGTTTCACACTACCCCTTTTTCACGCTACTACCGTTTCACGCTATTTCTGTTTCACACTACTCCCGTTTCTCGCTCACCACACCGCGCAGTCGATCACGTTTCCCTTCACACCAATCAGCTTCTTTTAAAAAAGATCCTACACCATTCTCTCCTTTTACTGTGATATACTGAGCTGATGTTTAAACCTGAGTGAACGGATTCGGCACCTCATTTTACAGATCATTTGCACCTTGACTGTAAATAGATATTGTATGAATGTTCTACATCGTGAGAGTTCATCCCTAGTGGAATATTAATTGTATTGACTGTAAATAGATATTGTATGAATGTTCTACACCGTAAGAGTTCATCCCTAGTGGAATATTATTTGTATTGACTGTAAATAGATATTGTATGAATGTTCTTCACCGTGAGAGTTCATCCCTAGTGGAATATTATTTGTATTGAGTGTAAATAGATATTGTATGAATGTTCTACACCGTAAGAGTTCATCCCTAGTGGAATATTATTTGTATTGACTGTAAATAGATATTGTATGAATGTTCTTCACCGTGAGAGTTCATCCCTAGTGGAATATTATTTGTACTGACTGTAAATAGATATTGTATGAATGTTCTTCACCGTGAGAGTTCATCCCTAGTGGAATATTATTTGTATTGAGTGTAAATAGATATTGTATGAATGTTCTACACCGTGAGAGTTCATCCCAAGTGGAATATTATTTGTATTGACTGTAAATAGATATTGTATGAATGTTCTTCACCGTGAGAGTTCATCCCTAGTGGAATATTATTTGTATTGAGTGTAAATAGATATTGTATGAATGTTCTACACCGTGAGAGTTCATCCCTAGTGGAATATTATTTGTATTGAGTGTAAATAGATATTGTATGAATGTTCTACACCGTAAGAGTTCATCCCTAGTGGAATATTATTTGTACTGACTGTAAATAGATATTGTATGAATGTTCTTCACCGTGAGAGTTCATCCCTAGTGGAATATTATTTGTACTGACTGTAAATAGATATTGTATGAATGTTCTTCACCGTGAGAGTTCATCCCTAGTGGAATATTATTTGTATTGAGTGTAAATAGATATTGTATGAATGTTCTACACCGTGAGAGTTCATCCCTAGTGGAATATTATTTGTATTGACTGTAAATAGATATTGTATGAATGTTCTTCACCGTGAGAGTTCATCCCTAGTGGAATATTATTTGTATTGAGTGTAAATAGATATTGTATGAATGTTCTACACCGTGAGAGTTCATCCCTAGTGGAATATTATTTGTATTGACTGTAAATAGATATTGTATGAATGTTCTTCACCGTGAGAGTTCATCCCTAGTGGAATATTATTTGTATTGAGTGTAAATAGATATTGTATGAATGTTCTACACCGTGAGAGTTCATCCCTAGTGGAATATTATTTGTATTGACTGTAAATAGATATTGTATGAATGTTTTACACCGTAAGAGTTCATCCCTAGTGGAATATTATTTGTATTGACTGTAAATAGATATTGTATGAATGTTTTACACCGTAGGAGTTCATCCCTAGTGGAATATTATTTGTATCTTCTTGCACAGACTAATTACTTTTCTATTCACAATTTTTATGACTTATTTTTATTATCTGAAAAGTGTTCCGTAAGCTTTACTCTTGTAAAATAAACGTTAAAATCTTTTCTTCCAATAATAACCTCATTCAGTTGTAGAGTTAAATAATAATATCTATTCGTAACAACATTACCAGCCTATTATCCATGCTATTCATGCTATGATTTATATTCTGCATTAGGATATTACTCATAATACCCTTAATAGTATGGCAATAATCTTTTAAATACATCAAAGTGTTCCTTTTAAGTGATGTATAACATACCATATTTAGTAAAAGGGAATATGCCTTTTAAAGTAAGTCATTCTTAGCTATAGACATACTTTACTCCTTTGTTAGTTTAAGCAACATTTAATGAAACTATATCTACTTTTCTTTACCCTAAGTCAATACAGGGTAAGTTACGAGTTACCGGACAGTTCCACATTTTCGGACACAAAAGAAAAAAACATACAATTTACGTTTTCAACTCTTTACTTCAATTGGTATCCATGATACCTAGCTGCAGGTATCGTGGATACTGATTAAAATACAATGGATACCAATTAAATAATTGGTATCTATAATACCTTCAGAAAAATGGATACTGAATAAAATAACGAGGTTTTTTAAATGTTAAATTCTAAATTATTCAGTTTTTTCTTTTATGTCCGAAAATGTGAAGCCGTACGATAACTCGGTGCTTACCCGAGAAATTGGGTTATATACTTTTTATATTGTGTACTAAAATTTTTAAAAGTTATTAATACAACTGTCTGTACCTCACTAACCCCCCACTTGTTTTTTTCAGATGCCCGTGGGTGGGCCGCACCACCCCAATTTTCCCGCTGGTCCGCCAGGGGATGACGACGAATTCTCTGACGATGATGATGCCGCCAATGTACAGAACCAGTACATCACAAGGTGGGCATGGGCATGATTATATGTAGATTGATTAAATTTGCCTTTTATTTTATAAAATTAAAGTTTTATTTTATGAAATTTAACTTTAACTTATTAATCTATTTTACAGTAAATTCACAGAATAGGTAACATCTATGTAATATTTTCTCTTCAATTATATAACAGTAGTGTTATATAAATGATAGTATTCACGGAGTAGCTTTTCTGCATCCATGAGCGCTGTTACAGACTGATGGTAGATGACTTTGTTCATGAAGCAACTTTTCTTTCTGACTGCTTCTTCCAGTCCTTTGTATTTCCTTTGACGTTAGTGATATGACCTTTGGTTCTGAAGCAGACGTTAAACACCTACTAAAATACATTATTTCCCCTAATGACACGAGTTGCCAGTTACCCTTTTAAGGGTTAATCCTTAATGACTCGCTGTCTATGGCTCTAATAGGGTGTACTGTTTGTCTTGACTCACGTCACGCCCACTAACTGCCATTTCGAAGACAGAGGCGCCATCTAGCGTGAAAAACATTAGTGTTTACATAACGTAATTGTATGGTGACTAGTTAATAGCACTGAGTAGCTTTCTTGCATCCATCATGTCCTTGGATTTATTTTAAAAAATGGATGAATATAATAAAAAAAATTCATTAAAAAAAGATATTTTGCCTTTTCTGTTCAAATTTTTATTGAAAAGTAAATTAAAATCTTAAACCCGGAATATCGAGCAAGTTAGATACCTAAGATAATCGACTTGTTAATCATTAATTTCCTTATTAGTAACTATATTCACATATCCCTTACATCTTTCGTAATTAGGTCAAATGTATGTAGAACTTCATCTATTAAAATAATACAATAACAATTTCCCAAAAATCTGGTTCACCTTTTTTAACCGTTTCAGTCAGGTTAATTTAAAATACCTTCATTGTTTCCGACACATTTTAACTCACGGCATTCGAATAGAGTTTGTGTGATTGTATAACGGTTTCTGTTGCTATTAGATGCGGTGACTGTAACTCTGAAAATATCTTGACTTTTCTTCCTCTGCCGTCATTGTTCCGATGTGAATATTGATTGCAATTTGACATTAGCACCAATGTTATGTTCAGTACCGTTCATACTCATTAAAAGGTTTAAATTTAAATATCATAAAACTTATGATACAGTTTTAACAAGCAATACACATTACGCAATTTATTCATTATCATGACGATTTTTATTATTGCTCATGGAGTCACTTTCCTTTCTGACTGCTTCTTCCAGTCCCTTGTATTCAATTTCCTTTTGATGTTAGCGATATGGCCTTTGGTTCCCAAACAGATGTTAAACCCCTGCTAAATTATATTACTAATTAGATTATGTTCCTAATCGTTAATTAATCACTCATTAGTAATAATGATTAGTGGTGCCCCTTGCCAAAGCTGTTTTTATTTTATGAGGGTTGAAGACCTTGGCCCTTTCTTTTCACCACCCTCTCAACCCTCTAACCTGTTCTACCTCTTCTCAACCCGCTTAACCACCTCCTAACCCGTTCAACCACCCCTTCCCATCCGTCTGTACAACATCACACCAGACTAACTTCTACTTTCAATCTTTGGTTAGATGTTTTTATTAATCAATTAAATTAATTGCAATCAACATATTTCAGTTAAGAATGTAACTAGTGTTAAATCTAATTAATTACTTTCAGCACTTCTCATGCCAATTACCTCTTGCTTTGATTAAAAAGAGTGATGTAATTCTTTAGTTAAAAGAATTATACTTCACTTAATTCAGGTACGAACGTATCAAGTGTTCTAGTCAATGAATATATTTTAACATTATTTATTCTAAATTATTTTTTATTATTTTTGATATTTTCAATTATTTTTCTTGTATATAATATAAATCCCTCTTCAGATCTACAAACCGAAATATCACAGAACTCTTTTATCACTTATTTTAAATTTATATCCCTTTTTTGAAAATAACTCTCCAATTTCAATATTTTCTTTTTTTTATCTCGTTTTATTTCATTTCCTATTTTTAACAATTCCCCTCTTTCTCAGTATTTCACATTTTCTTACTCATGAATTTAACTTATTCCCCTCTATTTCTATACTTCCCCTCCAATCATTTCCCTCTGTTTCACTAGTCCCCATTTCGCATTTCAGTCAACAGTCCACGGCAGAGAATGCCATGACTTGGGATGTGTTCAGACACTTGCCCCCCTCCAACCACTCTCTGTCAGAGGACTCGGACAAGTACATGCACGTCACAGTCAAGATACTGAAGGTGAGACTTAGTAATAACTAGGGAGGGCTTACTAGTGCTAGAACAGACTAATCGTCACAGGTTGATTAAGAGTAGAGGCTGCGTGAAGAGATATCGGACAGTTATACATTTGCGATCATCTGAGAAAAAAAACACTCCCGCGCAAAAAAAAGACCCAAAAGTCATTATTTCTGACAGAAATTTTATATGAATTAAATAGCGAAATTGGTTCTTATACCTGAACATTCATACCTCTCCGATAATTCGAGAAAACAACAAAAGTGTTTTCCCATTTTGAATCTGTAAAAGTATTGCTTTAACAGCGAACCATTTTGTCACTCGCGCTATTTTCACCCTCTGTCATCGGGTGGGTCTGTTTTTTTACTACGCGGGATGGTTTCAGCAATTATTTAACTTTTATTTAATTTGGTATTCATGATACCTGCAGGTGGGATGTCGTATCCATGATATCTGCAGGTGGGATGTCGTATCCATGATGCCTGCAGGTATCATGGATACGACATCTTCTCCCGTTTCGCTTCAGTGTGTCACATAATGACATCCAGTGACCATCTCTTCATTACATCCAAATCATTTCACCTCCTCGTCACAAACAGGATCTGCTGCATTGCTAGCTGTCAAAAGAAGATATTTATTCACTTCTATTATTTACATTGAAATACTTTGCTGCAGGAGGTGTCATTAACTTGTAACTGTGACTAATTGAGTTATGATGTTCAGAAGTCGTTTCATGTTATTATCTTCACACAAATTAGAATATTTTTGACCACTTTACAATGTACAAAAACAAAACAAAACTCCCGCCCCCACAATAAAGTTCTGATTTTACAGTAATAATTTTTTTTGTAAAAGTCAGAAGAATTTGGTTCTAGGAAAATTCGGTCTCATGTTCTAATGATTCTATTTAAGAATAATAATAAAAAGTTGAAATTATGTATATTGAAATGTGTAGTTTATTTATTAAAAGCGTATGCATTAACTGTTGTAAAATGATACGTAACATTAGTAATTATGTTCTGACCTTTTTTTAACATGAAATTTTAGTGAAAATTTCGGTTTCGGAATATTCGGTCTCAAGTACAAATAAAACTTATGAATTAGATGTATCGGGGAATTCCGCCCCCAAACCGCCCTACCAGGTCTTTAAACAATCAAGAAGGTTGCAGTACAACAAGCTAGTTGATACAACAAACAACATAAACGCCATTTATAATTTCAGACCGAATTTTCCAGATCGAAATATCCGAGACCGAAATTTCCGGCCACCTAATAGGTTACCACAATTATCGTTTTTTAATCTACGATCAATTATTTTCATCTTTCCAACCTAACTTGAACTTATTTTAACCTCCCCCCCCCCCCCTACCATAACTAATCATCTCCCTCACCCCCTCCCTCAAATCATTAATAACAATCTCCCCCACTCCCCCAGGTGTTCACCTACCTCCTCACCTTCTGCATCGTGCTGATGTGTGGAGTCATTTCCAAAGGCATCGTCCTGCTCATGGCGTCACAACTAAAGGCCGGAAAAACTCTTCCCATCTGCCCCAACTCGTACAAATCTACACTGCGTGAGTACCTACTCTTCTTACCTTTGCCAATAGTGGAACGTTATATTTTAGCAGCATTTAAATATTTATTAGTCATTGGTCTATAGGATTAAGCTCATTTCTTGTAATAAAAGTACGAGTAAGCTACAAACTACTGAATAAGGTACCTTACTTCTTTTTATCAAGCATGTAGGGTAAGTTACGAGTTATTGGACGGTTCCACATTGTCGATAGTATACGAAAATATATAATAATTATAATTAAAATGACGAGTTTATTTATAATTGTATATTTATTCTTATGATCATTCTCCCTATAAGATTAGTCATTCTCTTTCACAACTCTAACACGTTAAGTAAGTCTAGAGGTTAGAGGGGTGGTTGTCCTTGCTAGGATGATCTCCTTACTGTTTCCTGCATTAGGGGCAAATACAACATTCTGGGGAGATATGTTAGGTACATTGGGTATGCTAGATATATTAGATATATTGTCTTTGTCTATACCATTTTGTCTATAAAGTTATCTTTGGGCCATAGAAGATTAAGAGGGGAGAATTATGGTGGGTCCATAGAAGAAAAGTGGGGTAAGATATGGTGGGGCCATAGAAGATTAAGAGGGGCTTACTTTCTCAATTCTCTTAACTCTGAAGGTATACCATGCATAAATTTCAAGAAAACTCATGTTTTTAATTGAGTTTTTATATAGCAAATGCTAATACATAAATTTTAATATAGGTAATTTATATTTTATTATAGATTGGTGTAAAACATAATGACCATTGAATTGCGAATTGGACTTCGCTTTCTTGAACCATCAGAGCGTTAAATTATACATAAACCATATGCATCTTATAGAACTTCTTTACAGTAATACTGTCTTCTGGTTTGAAACTCTAAGAAATACTTTTTATATAAAAAATTAATTGATAAGATTATTTTTCTATTATGACATATATTTTTAGATTTTCATTATATATTTTAATGTAATGTAGGGTGAGTTGCGAGTTATCGGACGGTTTAACATTTTCGATCGTGTTAATAAATGTGTTATGTAATTATTATTATTTTATATTTTTTTTCTCATACGATCGAGAATGCGGTCGATAACTCGTCACTTACCCTAATTAACCTAATGATTTATTTTAGATATGGCTACACATAAGATAAATTGCTTTAGGATATTTCCCGTACATCTAAAGCTAACTGATCGATATCGTGGTAGCTTAAATTGTTAATACTTCTAGCTCACCTTGAGCGCAATATTAGGAGTATGGGTAATAGAACGTACCAGATAGAACGCACTGGTATGATAGAACGAAGTAACAGATAGAACGTACCAATTAGAACGTACCAGACAAAATGCACTGGTACGATAGAACGAAGTAACAGACAGAATGCACTGGTATGATAGAACGAAGTACCAGATAGAACGTGCAGGTTAGTTAGAACGTACAGGTATGATGACCGATCAATTGATCCCCGGTCACATTCGCTCTGCTAAAAATTTCAAACTATTTTTCGTCTGTCATTTTTTCCACTAAAGACTTTATAAAATTAAAATCATGATAACTTTATTGTATGAAAAAGAGAATTATTCCACAAACCCTGAAGAAAACAATAGCTCATTTATCACTTCTTCCTCCATATGTAGGCTATATGTAAATTATGTTACATATAAAAGATATGATATTTAATTTATTATTCAGGAAATATAACATACTGTTTCAAATGACATTAAAATGTATATTTAATGTCTAGAGGTGAAGTTCTGAGTTATGGGTCAGTACCACATTATCGGAAGAATTTAGTATCCATGATACCCGCTGGTATCATGGATACTAATTAGAATAACAGTTAAATAATTATTATATTTTTTTCTAACGTGTCCGAAAATGTGGAACCGTCTCATAACTCAGAATTTACCCATAACGAATAATAATTATCTACAAAATATCTAAATTATTATTAATAATCATATATCGTTGATTATATATTTTATTCTATTAGATTTGATACAATTATCATTTTTCAAGTTTTTTAAATTTAATTAATTTTTCCATCCATTTTATGAACATTTCAGAGTGGCATCAAAGGTCAAATTAATTATCTTATCTAATAGATATAAAGCTTTTAATTAATTTGTTTACCATTTAGTTATTTATCTGAATAGATAAGAAATAACAGATTTTCATTATGACAAAATATGTGGGCATAGTCATTTACATAGTCATATTACTAAATTTTACGACTATGATATGATCTACAGTTCATGAGACTCATATTCCTATGACTTTAATTTGTTTTACTATGTTTAAAGCCATATTCTATGGCAATAATCACCCTAATCACTGCAATATAACACGTCATGTTAATAGAGTTCATAATTATATGTTTGCAGTACAGATTCTCACCCCTAGTAATAACTCATGTCACTTTGACACTTAGTTGCCAATGACTTACTTCGCTCTGATGTTTAACAGCCTCAGTTATCAACACTAATTAACTTTTTTTATTAAGGAATAAGAATTACATAGGGTAAGCTTCTTAGTTATCGGACGGTTCTGCATTATCGATCGTATAAGAAAAAATAACCAGTAAAATTTTTTTATTTCAACTAATAATCAACTGAATTATTTTTAATTTATATTTATTTATTAAATTCTTTACTTTGTTTTTAAATTCATTTATGGTCATATCGAAATGTAAAATTTCAGGTTAATTTTTTAAAAATCAATATAGAAAGAATCAATATGCTGACATATATGATAATATAAAAATCAACATATCTATGTATATTCTATCACATATTTATCATTATACTTTGTGGTAAAAAGATTGTATAACATTGTTTTTGCATTACATTATTCTATTTAAATGTTTGAATATTTTTTTCATTGATTACATAATAAAATGAATTATAGTCTGTTTTTTTATACGAGCCATGGGAATATTTTGCTAAGTAAAGATTATTTTTAATCTTAGATTAAGCAAAGGCTATAATTAATCAAAGAATAGAGGGGCGTTTTCACCAAAAACTCTAAAAATAAGTAATTAATGATTGTTTATAATTAGCAGAATGAACCCTAATATAGAAAGGCAGCTTTTCTCACATCTATTTGATTAATAGTCTTTCTCATTGGTCAAAATACTCAATGAAAAATATGATTTTTATTTTACATTTGGTAGTACCTATGTCAAGTTTATATTTATAATGCAACGAAATTAATCTATTATAACATTGTTATTTAATAATATTTATTTAAATCTAATTACTTAACTCAAAAAATATTCGTATTTTATTTTTATGATTTCCTACAATTTATTTATATAAAAAATACATTTTTTTTTCTTTCGTTTTACAATTTTCTCCCTCACCTTGAAAGTGTCCTATAATTTGTACCACAGCCTAAGGTAGGTAATTATATCAACAACTAGGGTAAGTTACGAATTATCGGACAGTTCCTCATTTCCGAACATAAAAGGAAGAATACAAATGATATAATTAGCTAAAATGTTAAATCACACCAATTTTTCTAATTTGATCGAAAATGTGGAACTGTTCGATAATTCGTAACTTACCCTACATAATATAATAGATCCCCACTGTATCTAGATAAGTTTTCTAGGCGTGGTTGCTAATGTAGGAGTCATCGATACAGTATCCATAAGAGTATCCATTCACCCCGTAGGAATAGCACTAGCAATGCATTGTGATGGTGTCCGGTAGGAATAGCATAGCCACCTTGTTACCACTCTCTTTGTAGGTAGGATTACCATTAGTAACCGGAATACCAAGGCCGTCCACTTACCAGGGGAACATTAAAGCATATCGTCGGCCTTGTGGAGCCCAAATAGAACATGTTAACCCTATCTAGCAGGAGGGGACCAAGTTAGCGAGACTGTACGTGCTTTGTACCTACAGTCTGTGGAAGACAGGGCTAAGCTGCATATGAATGCATACAGTCTGGGCACTACTGCTCCAGTTACAGTCAATGCAGTTAGGGGCTATAGGCAAGATATAATAATATATTTATGATGCTATGATCTGATCTAATGTATTGTTAGCAATGCATTTATGTTCTTGCTTTAGTTCAGTGCAACATATGTTTAAATTATAACTCGTGTTTTAAGTAAGTAAAGTAAATTTCATATATGTTTTAAGTTATTGGACAGTCCCACATTATCGATCATACATATATGTATGTGATAATTATTAGTTATCTTTTATTTTGAATACGAATAAAACTAAAAGTTAAATAATGATTATTATATACTTTTTTCTTACATGATCGAAAATGTGGAATTGTTCGATAACTCAGAACTTTTAACTCCCTTTAAAACATTCGTGAAAACATGAGGGGGGGGGTGAGGGGGTTGCTTTAGACCCCCCTCACCCCCCCCCCTCCATTATAGGGGTGAACATCTTAACTTCTTTACTAACAGTTGTCACTTGTCTGTTTGGTACTGCAACGGAACTGAGAGACTTACCGTTGTTACCTGTAGTTACCCGTTGATTCCGTTGTTACTCTCACCGTTGTAACTCGTTGTTCTAACAGTTGCTAACCGTTGTTACTCTCACCGTTGTAACTCGTTGTTCTAACAGTTGCTGCCGTTGTTACTCTTACCGTTGTAACTCGTTGTTCTAACAGTTGCTGCCGTTGTTACTCTTACCGTTGTAACTCGTTGTTCTAACAGTTGCTGCCGTTGTTACTCTAACCGTTGTAACTCGTTGTTCTAACAGTTGCTGCCGTTGTTACTCTAACCGTTGTAACTCGTTGTTCTAACAGTTGCTGCCGTTGTTACTCTTACCGTTGTAACTCGTTGTTCTAACAGTTGCTGCCGTTGTTTCTTCATCGATAGCGTAGGCGTTGAGTAACTTACTGTGTCTTTTCCCACGACATTTCGTAGCTAATGTCGCATTTGGGTGAGATATAAATGTCGAAATGGCGAAAAATTCACTCAATGCCTTTTAATGGGAAATAATGTGTTTTTATTAACACTTCTATATTAAATAAATGATATTTAAATATATATTGTAAAGAAGAAAGAATTGTAGCTATAAGTGATTATGAAAAGTAAAAGGTAGTTATTAAATTGAAATGCATTTCTTTTAGCATATAATTAAATATAATATATCAGAAATATTATGTAGTAAAATAATTACATGTAATAAATTCCTTTTGTTTATTTAGATATTTAAATATTGCTTTTTATCATTTAACAATCAACTGTTTTTCTTTATAATATATTATCTAGCAAATATTGGTATTTTACTTACATGTGACATGTCTTCGTGAAGCTTTCTCTTGCTGTATCATGTTTCAGTCTCATGTTCTTGAAATGCGTCATATTTCAGTCTCATGTTTTTGATATGCGTCATGTTTCCACCTCATGTTTTGCTAAGCATGTTTCATGCTTATCATCTTGGCTCAGTCATGCTCAATCTTTGATTTTCTTTCCCTGCTCAACCGTAAGAGTAACAGTAAACGTCTGACACATTCCCTGTGAAAAGGTATGGTGGGGCCATAGAAGATTGAGAGGGGAAAGTTATGGTGGGGCCATAGAAGATTGAGAGTGATAAGTTATGGTGGGGTCATAGAAGATTGAGAGGGGAAAGTTATGGTGGGGCCAAAGAAGACTGAGAGGGGAAAGTTATGGTGGGGCCATAGAAGATTGAGAGTGGTAAGTTATGGTGGGGCCTTAGATGATTGAGAGGGGAAAGTTATGGTGGGGCCATAGAAGATTGAGAGGGGAAAGTTATGGTGGGGCCATAGAAGATTAAGAGGGGCATACTAAATCTTCTTTCACCCATCATAACTTTCTCTCTGGGTTATTATATCAATGAAAAAAGTTATGGTGGGCCCATGGAAGATTTTGAAAGGAAGTCCCACTATAATTTTTCTTCGTAATTCTCATTTATTGTAATTTATAAAATTCTTATTCCAATCAATTACTGTAACCTTAAATTTACCTCTCAAACATGATAAGTTAACAACTAACGTCTCATATTTCGTAAAGTATTGCCCCGCGTTCATGCGAGGCCCATATCGTCTCTATGCCGTGATATGGAGCGTGCGTGAACACAGAGCATGGCAGCAAAGTAGGTATAGATTCAAAGCAAAAAAAAACTTCATAACGGGTTCAGGTCATACGATGTGAAGGTCGAGTGTAGAGTCATGGGGTTAGTAATGAACGAGTGAGTGATGTCAAAGTGACAGTGATGTCAAAATGATACTTTAGTGATGTCAAAATGATACTTTAGTGATGTCAAAATGATGTTTAGTGATGCTATTTATTGAACAAAAATATATTTAATGGAGGAAAAATTCCAATCGAAAATTAACTTTTTTTAAACTTTCTTAATAAATTAATGAAAATATGAATTAAAAATCAATTAAATAGCAATTAAAATCTTCAATAAAAACTGCTAAATAAATATCTCAGATTATAGGTACTAGAGTTCCAAATTTTCGACCAAGAAAATTTTGTATAATAATTTTTATTTCGTATCCATGATTACAATTTTGTATCGTGGATACCGAGTAAAATAACGAGTTACATTATAATTGCATAGTTTCTTCCATATGATCGATAAGGTGGAACCGTCCGATAACTCGCAACTTAGCCTCCAAATCAATACAACATTGGCACGATATAAATCAATTGAGTTTATTTTTCCCATAACAAAGTACAGCTGTTATTTCATTTAAGATGCTAGGTGTGTGTACTTAGAGTTAATTATGAGAACAGTTAGGTAACCTAATTCGAGATGATAGCTATGGTAAAGAAATGACAGAGAAAAGACGTAATTGGACCTTTAAAAGTTTCTATAGAACTCGCAATGATTAGATCTATTTTATACCATAACTTACCCCTCTTAATCTTCTATGGCCCCACCATAACTTAGGGTACCCCTGTTAATCTTCTATGGCCCCACCATGACTTTCTCTCCGTGGTAGATTAACCTCTAAAATATTCATTACGTGAACAAAGGGGCAGTTTAATGGCGTACTGTAATATAAATTAGCAAATTAACTTGCTAAAATAACTTGTTGAATTATCTTGCTAAAATAACTTGCAATATTAACTTGTTACAATAACTTGCTAAAATAACCTGTTAAAATAGGAATCGATGTTACAATTTTCTACGGTACTGTTATGCTTTCTTAGACTGAACTTTAGTCAATGTACACACATACGTGAAATGTTACGTATTATTATTAAGAGGTACATATTGTTTTACTAGATTATAGTAATAAGACATAATAAAGAAATACGAATATATTTTATTATATTATATTTTTTTGATTACCTCCATTTTGTGTTGAATAATTTCACTATAGTATTAAAGTATAGTAACTTCAATGCCTTTAAGTAATTATCTTATCTCTTAGATTTAAGCTTATTTAAATGCAAAGATGAATGAATAAAACTGTTGCCATTCGATTATTTAAAACACTATTTTATTTATTGTTTATGACCAAATAATGAATATATTTTTTATAAATTTTAAATATTTCGTTTTAGCTATTTTTTTCATCAATTTAATTTTTTCCTAACCCTTTTCCAATATCAATTTGTATCCCCCTTTAATCTCCCATACCCCACCATAACTTACCCCCCTTAATCTCCCATATCCCCACCATAACTACCCCCCTTAATCACCCATACCCCCACCATAACTTACCCCCTTAATCTCCCATACCCCCACCATAACTTACCCCCCTTAATCTCCCATACCCCCACCATAACTTACCCCCCTTAATCTCCCATACCCCACCATAACTACCCCCCTTAATCACCCATACCCCCACCGTAACTTACCCCCTTAATCTCCCATACCCCCACCATATCTTACCCCCCTTAATCTCCCATACCCCCACCATAACTACCCCCCTTAATCTCCCATACCCCCACCATAACTTACCCCCCTTAATCTCCCATACCCCCACCATAACTACCCCCCTTAATCTCCCATACCCCCACCATAACTACCCCCCTTAATCTCCCATACCTCCACCATAACTACCCCCATTAATCTCCCATACCCCCACCAAAACTACCCCCCTTAATCTCCCATACCCCCACCATAACTTTCTCAGTGGGTAGCTACCTCTTACACTCGTTACATTTTTCTTCCACTGCCCCGTCAGTGAATGAGGAAGTTCTTCGCGTGCTTATGGTAGATCATATGAGTGTTTTTCGTAGATAATGTCATTTGGTCAGACATGTAAATGTCATCGTGTGGACGGGGCTCTAAAGGCTAACACGTTGTTTCGACTTTGAGGAAATAGTTTCCATTATTAGTCCTATTCTTGTTTAAATTCTAGGAAGGGCTGGATATAATCTAGGGTGTGTTCCGAGTTATCGTACTGTTCCACATTTTCGATCATATACTAATTATTTATTATCAATTGGTATGCACGAAACAGGTATAATGGATACCAATTAAAATAACGAATTAAATTATAATTTATTGTTATGTTTTTATCGGATTTAATTTGTCGAACCCCTAATATTAATTATTATTCGTGTGAAAAATTGCCCAACTCAATAATTGAATGGTTGCTTTATTTTTTCCATTGTTCTTCAGTTCCGTCTGGTCAGTATATATATTATATATCTTTCAAGGGTGTCTACTTTTTCCAGTGAATGGTAAAATATTTCCAGTGACTGGTAAAATATTTCCAGTGACTCAATGTAGAGCTACAAAACTATGAAGCTATTGAAATTAATAAAGAAAACTTAATTTATATCTCACTTTTTTACTTTGAATTTATGATGTTTAATATCATTAATAGCTTATACATATGTTATTAAAGTTATTGTCATATATATAGTAATATTATAGTTATATCTCATGAATGTCGAACTAAGATTATTGCATAATGGGGTTTACATCATTCAATGGATATGACATACTTATATCCCATGGACATTGAACTCTATAATTTCCTCTCAACATTCGATAGTATCCCATAGATATCCCTTGGTATCCCCCGCGTATCCATATGTGGATATTTTCTCCAAAGGTTACGTCTCAGACCTGTTAACCTTTCCGTTACTTCCGGTAAAGGACTTGTGCCGTACGAGTGCCTTTCTGACGGACATTGGGAGTTACGAGATTCTATAGTCCAAGCAATGTTTTAAAGTGGCTTTATGATATATAATTTGATTATATAATTTGATTATATAATTTATATGATTATAATAACCCTTCAGAGAAGTAGTGTTAGGAGGGTAAGTTCCGAGTTATCGGACAGTTCCACATTATCGATCTAATTATAGGATTTTTTTTAATTGATTATTTTAGTTGGTATCCATGATACCTGCAGGTATCATGGATACCAATATATGATCGAATGTCTGGAAGTGTCCGATAATTCGTGACATACCCTTTTAAATTTTCTGCGATGATGTTATTGATTGCGTTGTCTATAGAGAAAATAATGCAATAAAATTTATTATGCAGTTTTAAATAAAATATTCAGCTGAAGGATGGATTGAGTTTATAACTGAAATATAAAAAAGATTATTATCAAGAAATAAAAGAATGTGTTCTAGAATTAAATGATTTTATTGAAGGTTAGACTCAATTCAATTTATTTCGATATTACATAAATTAAGCATTCATTTTATTTTGTAAACTAAAAGGTTTATTTTGTACTTTTGATATATTTATTACAAATCACATTAATTTATTTCCTGATGTTAAATTCCTTAGTTAGTCACGTACAGCGTTCCTTTTCCGATTTTTTTCCGATGGAAAGTTATGAGTAATCGGACAGTTCCACATCTACGATCATATAAGAAAAAGTAATGAATTCGGCTACAATAATAATTATATACTTTTTATATGGTCGAAAATGTGAAACTGTCCAATAACTCGGAAGCTACCCAACTGTTTTTATTTCATTCAGTTATCTTTTGTCTAATCACTCAAAGAAACTAACTGTAGAGAAGTAACTGCATCCTTTGTTGTAACTGCATATCCTTTGTAGTAACTGCATCCTTTGTAGCCTTTCTCTCTTTTACAGCCGTTTGTTCTTCATTTTCGGAAGTCTATTACGTTTTTGCCGCTAACGGGACTGTCGCGTTAGAAAATCTACAGCCATGACTAGTATTGAACTTTACATTTAAAGTCCAAACGTCCTTAGAGTTCTTTTTAGTTATAAATAACTGTCAAGTCATGCAGTTACGTATGATAAACAACTCTAGTTATGATTTTTAGACAAATTCTGTCCATATTGGTTTTCATTGAGAAAAATAAAATTTAAAACAACTGTCTATATATAGTTATGTTGTTATAGATAAACAACTCAAGGGGTAAGTTCCGAGTAATCGGACAGTTTCACATTTTCGATCATATAAGAAAAATTATAATATATAAAGTAAAAATGATTTATATACATTTTTTATGCACGTATCATGAATTCAATTATTATAACAGTTAAATAATAACTATTATATACTTTTTTACACGATCGGTAATGTGAAACCGTTCGATAACTTGAAACCATTTTTAAAATGTTTAAATTTTAGTTTTCTTTAACGTATATTCGTTGCTATTAGCTTTCTTCATTTCAATCATAGTTCCATTACTATAACGGACACAGAAAATACTACACATCATTTCCGGCTATTCTTACACTAGCAAAGTGAGCCTTAGTGTCTCTTAGCACAGTGACTATGTCTTAAAAAGCTACTAAAGATTAACTATGTCTTACATAGCTATAGCATAAAGTGGTGAGAAAGTCCTGTGCACTGCAGTCATGTGTATCTCTTATCAGATAGATATTTCACCACTCACTGTCTACTGATAAGGGAGATAACACTGACTCAGCACTGAAAACAAAATGATTGCTGAGAAACAATGGAAAGGGTCATCTTGAATTCATTTGTTTCCTTTAACCGAAAGTAGCAAAAAGATTAGCCAAAAAATATAGAAGAATCTTACCAAAGAATAAATAATTTAGTTATATAAGCAATTTAATAGTGGAACTCGAACCTCTGGCCTTCTCTTTAGTTTATAGCGAGAGTTACTGTTAGTAAATATTAAATGATTAAATTTGGTCTAAAATATTGAAAAAATATGATTAGTTTATATCTCCTTTTTTAATCCCCTTCACTTCACCCTTTCCTTTTCCCCTTCCTTTTCCCCTTCACTCTCATTCTTTCCTTTTTCCCTTCACTCTCATTCCTTTCTTTTCCCCTTCACTCCCATTCTTTCCTTTTCCTCTTCACTCCCTTTCCTTTCCCCCTTCACTCCCATTCCTTTGCTTTTCCCAGGCCATTGCATCTCTTCGTGCGTGAATTTGATTCAATTCCCGTAACTCGCCAACACTCTAATATTTTCCCCTCAATGTGATGAGCTGGTGTATTTACACTGTGTTTATATTATTTACTTATTTACATTAGGTACATATTTACTCATTTTAATTTGAGTAAAAGGGTATTTACTCATTTTCTTTGCGGTTCCTTATATAGTATTTACTCATTTTATTTTTTGAGTAAAGAAAATTAATTACTCATGTAAGTCATTCACGAATGTTCAAAATGGTTGTGTTAGCATATGTATTGTATATTATGTATTAATTTTTATTCTATGCAGTAATCTAAATTTTGAATTAGATGTATTGAAAATAATTTAATTTTAGTAATTCTATGTTTGAATACACTTCTCCATACTAAACGGTAAAGACTTATATTGGTGAATTATTTTTAGTCGTTTATTTCAATTATTTGATAGAGAATCACGCAAAGAAATTGAAAATATTTTAGAAAGCGTCTAAAAAGGTTTGGAACTTTTTTCACAATTTTCTAAGTAATTAACGATTGAATTTTCAATTAAATAAATTCAGTACATTTTCCTAGCACTAGGGTAAGTTCTTAATTATCGGTCAGTTCCACATTTTTGGACACGTAAGAAAAAAATATATAATAATCATTATTTAACTTTAATTAAAGTTAAATTTAATAAAAAGATTAAATTGAAAGTTAAAAAAAAGTTAAATTAAAGTTAAATTATGAATATTATATATATTTTTTTCTTACGTGTCCGAAAATGTGGAACTGACCGATAATTAAGAACCTACCCTATTTCCATTT
Source organism: Caprella mutica (assembly GCA_947561585.1). Classification (NCBI taxonomy): domain Eukaryota; kingdom Metazoa; phylum Arthropoda; class Malacostraca; order Amphipoda; family Caprellidae; genus Caprella; species Caprella mutica. Next base: position 69,139 of record CANNZV010004621.1, read on the forward strand.
TATTCCCTTGATGTATAATTCCCGGGTAAGTTACGAGTAGTCCTTGAGAAAAAGTATATAATTAAAATAAAAGTAAAATACAAATTATTATTCATATTATTATCGAAAAGGTGGTCTGGTAACCCTGTATCGCATTTGGTATTTTTTCTCGCTAAAAAGCGTGCAAAGGTCAAGTTCGCTCTTGTCGCTAAATTTCAATAGTCTGCACTCGCTGTGACTAACCAACTGAAACGAACTGTACTCTAGAAATAAATTAAATGGGGGAATGTATTTATATTGCTTCTTTATAAGCACTATGGTATTACTGTGTCATTGAAGAAACTGTAATTAATTGATAATCAATTTTGGTGTCTATTTCAGGAAGTTCTTCATATTTTAAAATTTAACTCAATCATCGCCCACTAAAATTAAATTTACTGGATCTTTAATTGCAGTGAAACAGTTTTGAGTAACCTAACAATGATGATAATGTAATGATAATGATATCGATAATGATAATAAATCATAAGCTATTCAGAATTTAACTTGATATTCTAACTAATAACTCAGAAACACTGAAGAACACATTACCTACCTGTAGCAATATTCATTCTTGTTCCAATCTACATAGACGGAAGTACCACTCCCTATCACTAATATGTGATCTACAACTAGTGATCTACAACTAGTGATCACTAGCTTGATTTTTAATTTTCAAACATTATTATATTGGGTATAGAAATTTAAAAAAAATTAATAAAAATTATAAAAAAAATTTAAATTTAAATTATAAAAAAAAAGAAATAGATACATATGTGTGATAAGTAAAATCAAGTTAGTGATCCCAAGTTAGGGATCACTAGCTCAGTGATCTCTACTCTCTGACTACTGTCCCATAGCTAGTGATCTCAGCTCCGTATCCGCATTCTAGTGTTCAGTTATCTGGACTTTACGTTGCTTAGGCGCTACTCCCTTGTTGTTGTTATCGGTGGCATTGGCATACCGTAATATCCTCTATACTTTATAGTCTATCGTATATAGGGTATGGCACTATGGCTCCACTGGGTCCTATTAGTACATATACATAATTACATTTACATATACTATAGTACTCTCTTTTTATGAGAGTTAATGTGCAATATATTCAAAAAGTAAGTAGTTATTTATAGTATATTAACGTTTTGATTATATTTATAATAGCATTTTCATTTACTGGTGGTAGATGACTTTGTTCATAGAGTCACTTATCTATCTGACTGTTTCTCCCAGTCCCTTGTACTTCCTTTTTAAGTCAGAGATATGGCCTTTGGATCCAAAGTAGACGTTTAACCTCTATTAAATTATATGTATGATATTTGCTTCCTTTTAGACATGTTTACTTATTTTAAGTTATTTAACGTATCACATAGCTATATAATTCACATCTTCTCCTACATTCGAAACCATTTCTGTTTCTCTAGCGACTAATCGTCAGAGTGTCGCGTAATCCGTTAATGCTGTCCGTTACGGTTGACTATTTTTATTCTCCTCGGCAACTTCTCCCAGCAACAAATGATGCGGAGAAAGTATAGCCTGTGCGTGAGTAGGATTATGGTGGGGGGATGGGAGATTATGGTGGGGAGATGGTAGACTTATGGTGGGGGCATATAAGGTTATGGTGGGGGCATAGAAGGTTATGGGAGTAGGGACATGGAAGATTATACTGAAAAAAAGTTGATGGACAGATGTAAATTATTACATTAACTATTGCAGTTTATATATTAATATATCTGTATATTATTCATAAGAAAATATCTAAAGTACATCCTCTTTATTTATCATTTCTGCTGACTCATGAAGTCTCGTGATTATCGATACATGTTTTTTGTGGGTACCTAAGCCCCGCCCCTTCCCTTTCTCTGTCCCGAGTGGTCCTGACCTTGAAATCTAAAAGAAACTTTCTTATCCGCCAAATAGAATGTCAAGTTTGGGGTGCACTGGCCCTTTGTTCGCTCATTGGGAATTTATTTACTGGAGAATTGTGTATTGGACTTAAGAAAGTACTGGGATGTGTGTACTGGACGTATGTATGAGTGTACTTGGATATTTGTTTACTGGAGATATGTAATGTACTCGACGTATGAAACTTGTAATATATATTTCGAAATGTGGAACAGTCCAATAATTCGTAACTTACCCTAGAGTCATTTTCTCTCCAATGCCACATTTTATGAGTCACACCAGCCCAAAAATGTGACTATTTTGTTATTTCCGGCTGAACTTTGGAAACTATGTACCCTTTGTCTGTGTGACTGGTAATGTGCTGTGGACATTCTTAAACTTATTTATGTTTTGTGTTTCTTTTTATTCATTTGTGTTTCTTCTTATTCATTTGTGTTTCTTCTTATTTATTTGTGTTTCTTCTTATTTATTTGTGTTTCTTCTTATTTATCTGTGTTTCTTCTTATTTATTTGTGTTTCTTCTTATTTATTTGTGTTTCTTCTTATTTATTTGTGTTTCTTCTTATTTATTTGTGTTTCTTCTTATTTATTTGTGTTTCTTCTTATTTATTTGTGTTTCTTCTTATTCATTTGTGTTTCTTCTTATTTATTTGTGTTTCTTCTTATTTATTTGTGTTTCTTCTTATTTATTTGTGTTTCTTCTTATTTATTTGTGTTTCTTCTTATTTATTTGTGTTTCTTCTTATTTATTTGTGTTTCTTCTTATTTATTTGTGTTTCTTTTTATTCATTTGTGTTTCTTCTTATTTATTTGTGTTTCTTCTTATTTATTCATCTATATGTCTTTATTTTATTTATTGTTGCTAACTCTAAGCCTGATCATATGTGAGTACTTTGAAGAGAATTTAAGAATTATTATTTAAATGAATAAAAACGTAGCAGTTACAAAGAACTGTTCAGGTGAAACTGTTTCATTTCAGGAAGTAGCATAAATAAATAAAAATTCCTTATTTTAGAAAATAGTGGTTTATCTTTTGCTACCTTATTTGTTTATAATAAAATTAATTTGATTTAACATTTTAATATATCTGCTTTAATATTCAAAGTCAGTAATTTTATTACATACCTCATCAATATAGTGTTATTTACAGCTGCTTGTCAAACGTACTGGTAGGTTACTGTGACGGACAGACAGAGGCTGCTCTTATTATATTATTGCTATGTTATATCTAAATATATATTTCATATGTGTAACCATCGTGGATTATTTCCTCAGTCTTGGTTCACTTTCACCTCCAAAATACTCCTTTATTCTAGAGTACACATATACCTATATATTATGTGTGTGTGTGTATGTATTTATGTGTGCGCACTTGCTTGTTCTTTTGTTATTCTGTACTCAAGTCTTCGCTTGGAAAGAAAAACAATGGAAGTGCATAACAACTATCAATTACTTTCGCCTTTACATCTTAATAGGTACTATCGGTGTGGTCCCATAATTCTACTCACAAACAGTTTTTTCTAAGTACTCACATGTGCATTATTTCTGTGTTTGTTTTACCCATATATGATGACTTTAGATCTGTTTATATAATAGTTTGAAAAAAAAAATATCAAAATAATTTTGTATGTATCATTTTGTAGTCAGTTTATTCACATAAAGTAAGCTATTTTATTTTCCGTATTTCCTATCTATTTCTTTGTCGGTATTATTCTTTTTATAGCGGGCAATTACTACTATGATCTTAGATGTTCATGTAAGGTAACCTCTTACATTCCAGTCTCAATTCCATAATTTTTACATGCATATAACTTCTATATAATGGGTATTTTTTTGATCATGTAAGCAAAATAAAATAACATTCATTTTAATTTAATTATTTAATTTTCTTTTCAATTCAAGATCGAAAAGATCTTTAAATGAAAAATATGTTTTCAATTTTATACTCTATTATTTTATTTCAACATTTAATAAAACTTAATATAAAGTTTATTTTATTTTATGAAATTAACATTTAATGGTGGCACAGATACACAGTCACTATAAACACTCATCTGTAAAACATTTTAAACACGTAGTTAATAGTTATTTATTATAGATGCTGTAGGACAATATGTGCATATAAGACCGTCTGGCAGATTTGGATAGGCAATGTAGTAATTAATGTTAAACTGCACCTATGCTATCATCTGTTAGATAGATACAGTATAGGTAAATTGCTATATAGTTAAGTACTAATAAATAGGGGAAGTTACAGGTTATCGAACAGTTCCACATTTTCGATCATATAAGAAAGATATTATAATTTAACATTATAACTATGTTTTTTAAATTTTTAAATGTTTGTCTTACTTGATCGAAAATGTGAAACTGTTCGATAACTCAGAACTAACCCTAACATTTCCAGGTAACATTTCACTGTTTGTAGAAATAAATACTTTGTTTTGATTTAAAAATAATATGGAGTATTATTTTTATTATTAATTAGAATGATATAACAAATTATTGTCTCTGTAAATGTTTAATTTGACATCAAAAGCACTACTGTAACATTTCATACATACTCTCTCTCTCTCTCACTCCTGATAAATCATTATTAAATTTAATGAATAAGTATAACACTGGAAATATTGTAATAAATAGTGTATATAATTAAATCATTATATAACACTATATACAAATTATTATAACGCTTTATAAATTGTTACATCGTTATATTAATATATTATTACAACATAATATTATATAATATTACAAAATAAAATACATAAAATATTATAGCACAATATGAATTTAATATTACAACATTACACAGATTATTACCTCTAATAAAGTTTTTGAGTTCTATTTAACTTGTTCCGCCCATTTTTTCATTTCTTTTCACTATAACCTCTTTTAACCAAAGATATTGTTGTTTTTGTTGTTGTTGTTGTTTTGTAAATGAGGTGCTTTGTTTTGAAGTGTTAATAAAGGTAGAAAGACTTTCCTTTGTTAGTCTCCTTCTTTGTACAACCAAAGGAAATCTCTTTAAATTCACCTTCTTTGTTTTTCTAAGAAAAATATCTATTAAATAATGCTAATATCTTTTAAATAATGCTAATATCTATTAAATAATGCTAATATCTTTTAAATAATGCTAATATTCTTTAAATAATGCTAATATCTATTAAATAATGCTAATATCTTTTAAATAATGCTAATATCTATTAAATAATGCTAATATCTTTTAAATAATGCTAATATTCTTTAAATAATGCTAATATCTATTAAATAATGCTAATATCTTTTAAATAATGCTAATATCTATTAAATAATGCTAATATCTTTTAAATAATGCTAATATCTATTAAATAATGCTAATATCTATTAAATAATGCTAATATCTATTAAATAATGCTAATATCTATTAAATAATGCTAATATCTATTAAATAATGCTAATATCTTTTAAATAATGCTAATATCTATTAAATAATGCTAATATCTTTTAAATAATGCTAATATCTATTAAATAATGCTAATATCTTTTAAATAATGCTAATATCTTTTAAATAATGCTAATATCTATTAAATAATGCTAATATCTTTTAAATAATGCTAATATCTTTTAAATAATGCTAATATCTATTAAATAATGCTAATATCTATTAAATAATGCTAATATCTATTAAATAATGCTAATATCTTTTAAATAATGCTAATATTCTTTAAATAATGCTAATATCTATTAAATAATGCTAATATCTTTTAAATAATGCTAATATCTATTAAATAATGCTAATATCTATTAAATAATGCTAATATCTTTTAAATAATGCTAATATTCTTTAAATAATGCTAATATCTATTAAATAATGCTAATATCTATTAAATAATGCTAATATCCTTTAAATAATGCTAATATCTTTTAAATAATGCTAATATCCTTTAAATAATGCTAATATTCTTTAAATAATGCTAATATCTATTAAATAATGCTAATATCTTTTAAATAATGCTAATATCCTTTAAATAATGCTAATATCTTTTAAATAATGCTAATATTCTTTAAATAATGCTAATATCTATTAAATAATGCTAATATCTTTTAAATAATGCTAATATTCTTTAAATAATGCTAATATCTATTAAATAATGCTAATATCTTTTAAATAATGCTAATATCTATTAAATAATGCTAATATCTTTTAAATAATGCTAATATCTTTTAAATAATGCTAATATCTATTAAATAATGCTAATATCTTTTAAATAATGCTAATATTCTTTAAATAATGCTAATATCTATTAAATAATGCTAATATCTTTTAAATAATGCTAATATCTATTAAATAATGCTAATATCTTTTAAATAATGCTAATATCTTTTAAATAATGCTAATATCTATTAAATAATGCTAATATCTTTTAAATAATGCTAATATCCTTTAAATAATGCTAATATCTTTTAAATAATGCTAATATCCTTTTCCTTTATTTATATAAGGAGAATTTGATTATAAATATTATATGAACGAAATAGTCAATTGTTTGTTCATTAATTTTTAGTTACAATTAAAATTTTATAAATATTTTTCCTTATTTGACCAAAAATGCGGAACTGTCCGATAATTCGTAACTTACCCCATATGCACATTCTAAACACATGCATTGCATGTTACAATTATGCAGGCCAGCAACAAGGAACTGAATATTTTTATCTTCTTTTTACCTTAATTTAACTTTTATCTTTTTATTGCATCTTGCATAGCTAATAAAAAACATACTACACTTTAACTCAAACAATTAGTCATGTTTTTAAAAGACTAATATTAAAGCTGTTCAATCATACCTAAAATAGTTTAATTATAATGTAAGTAACTTTCTTTTATTTATTAATACGTCAAATCCACGAAATAATAATTCCTGACTTCCGGCAGTTAATACACTAATTGAACTACTTTCAAAACATAAAAGTTGTAGAAAGTAACTGAGTGTTGCAGTCGTGTCTACGTTAAAAAAGTCAATATAGGAAAGGGAAACTACGTTAAATAAGTGAATATAGGAAAGGGAAACTACGTTAAAAAAGTCAATATAGGAAAGGGAAACTACGTTAAATAAGTGAATATAGGAAAGGGAAACTACGTTAAATAAGTGAATATAGGAAAGGGAAACTACGTTAAATAAGTGAATATAGGAAAGGGAAACTACGTTAAATAAGTGAATATAGGAAAGGGAAACTACGTTAAATAAGTGAATATAGGAAAGGGAAACTACGTTAAATAAGTGAATAT
>CANNZV010004622.1:23-38286 GCA_947561585.1 Caprella mutica
TCAAGACTCACTTTGAGTGTGCTCACAGTATAAAAATTAGGGGAGTAGACCAATCTCATATGGGAGACGATCTTTTTAAACTGACCAATAGCGTTGCAGAAGAGACCAGTGGTGCGTGACGTCATGAGTGGGAAAATTTACTACTGTTTACTATGTAGTATTGGTATTTTAACTAAATAAATATATTACATTTATTTTCAACTTTATGAATGTATATTATAAATTAAATAATTTAGATAATTTCTAGGGTCGTGACAATATGAGTTTTAGATCATATATTTCAGGATCTATGATTTCAAACGCATATTGTCATAACCCTAATAATTAGGTACTAATAATAGAATTAATGAAACTAAGTTTAAGAAAAACATCAATTTAGTTTTGAATGGATTCAAAATCTTGGTGAATTTCAATCTAGATTCTTGAGAAATCGTCTCCACAGACATAGCAATTTTTGATAATGGTTGTTGATTCAGCCATATTAGAGAGTTGCTAACTACAACAAATTTCTATCCAATCTTTGTAATCATGTCTCCTAAAATTGTTTTTAAAAAATTATAATTATTTACTGCTGTATTCTTACTAGCTTCAAACATTTATTAACCTTCCTATCACGCGCGTTTGCCATTGTAGTTGTTTGTATCTAGAACTCCCATGGATTTGTCTACACTTTTCACAATCACGTGACTCTGGGAGTCGCTGATTGGTTCCAGATTGCTGACTTCACGCACCATCCACTTGAAAAATAATAACACACAACTGGGCTACTCCCCTAATCTTTATACTGTGGTGTGCTCTTGCCCGTTGCCCGTGGATGTGAGTGTCAATGTAAACGGGGCTTAACGCATATTGTCACAATCCTAGTAATTATCTTATCAAATTATTCAATCTGAAATTATACTTTCATAAAGTTGTAAATACAAAAGTAATTTATTTATTTAGTTAGAATATAAATACTGCATAGTAAACAGTAGTAAATTTTCCGGCTAATGACGTCACGCACCACCGGTCTCTTCTGCAACGCTATTGGTCAGTTTAAAAATGATGTCTCCCATATGAGATTGGTCTATTCCCCTAATCTTTATACTCTGGCCCTATCTAGTTGAGCGTCATCTTATATTGTTTTTGGTAGCTGTTCAGGGAGCATTCGCACACGGCTCAGTGACTTTTGAGAAACGAGGAAGAGTGCACGCATCTAGTACGCGCTCCACCAAACGCTTATTTAAGTCATTAAGATTGCAACTGTTGCCTAATTATTCATCAATTAATCTTTATACATCAGTTAAATGTCCAAAGATGAGAACATTTTTGAGCAAAATGATCAGATACCTAAAGTATTTTGAAGAATAATGTGTAAGTTAACATCAGCTGTTGTGCTAACGAGAACCGTTACTCAACTTACTCAGTCAGGTCTAAGATCGACACATAGCGTGCACTCACCCTCGTGTCTAAAACACCACTGAGAAGATAACACGATTGTCACGGCTAGGAACAGCTATGTTAAGCCCCGTTTAAGCCTGTCGCCCACCTGATCAGAAACGGCGCATCGGAACGGACGCGAAGCATCAAACAAAAATCTAACCCATATATTTGAACGTGCTGACGCCCACCTGCTCGGATCGGAAACGAAACGATGCGTCGGATCGGAACGGAAACGACGCGGATATCTTTGAAAGAATATTTTTCTGATAGTTCTGATGCGTCCGAGAGATTGCGCATGCGCAGAACGGTGTATGGAGATGGAAGATTGGAATATGTAGTTGTGAACATCCTACTGCGTGATGAATATACGTTGATATTTATTCGTAATCAATTAGTTTCATTCAATTAACTTTAATGATTATAAATCAGATCATTAAAAGTTATTGAAATAAGAAGAATAACACTTTATTTACATAAATTTTATTCACTTAAATTTTAATTACATGCATTTCATTTACACATGCATTTCATTTACACATGCATTTCATTTACACATGCATTTCATTTACACATGCATTTCATTAACACATGCATTTCATTAACACATGCATTTCATTTACACATGCATTTCATTTACACATGCATTTCATTTACACATGCATTTCATTTACACATGCATTTCATTTACACATGCATTTCATTTACACATGCATTTCATTTACACATGCATTTCATTTACACATGCATTTCATTTACACATGCATTTCATTTATACATGCATTTCATTTATACATGCATTTCATTTATACATGCATTTCATTTATACATGCATTTCATTTATACATGCATTTTATTTGCCTTCATTTGTTTATACATAATTTCTATATACATTTTTTATACGTTTCTTATATAATTTAAAAAAAAATTCGCTTATATTTTTTCTGCGTATATTTTTACATGTTGATTTCAACACATATTTTCGAACTGAAAATTAAAAAAACGAAGATGTTACCGAATTTTTTCTATCAAATACGTATCGTATAAAATAGTTGTAATGATCGATAAATTTTAACTTTTAATTGTTATATTCTTATAAGTATTGTGATGTCGGCATCGTTTTTCTTCCGAAGACATCTGAACTGGTGTGCGTACGAACGTCGTGTCGTGTCCGTTCCGAGACTTCGTAAGCTTCCGCGTCGTTTCCTATCCGATCAGGTGGGCGACAAGCTTAACATTGACACTCACATCCATGGGCAAGTGCACACTCAAAAAGAGTCTTGACTGTTCACATTTGAAAAGCGTTTGGCGGGCAGATTGAGACGGTGCGAGAGTTCTTAGTTGGTATTCAGATTCGATGGCGAGAAATGTTGTTACACTGGGCAAAGCGGCAGGGCCCCTAGTGTAACACCATGAAATAATTTATAGCACCAAAGCTATGGTACATAAATTTCATCTGTTTCATAAACTTAATCAGATTTTTTCGATTCGTTGACTTTATTACGGTGTTAGTTCCGTATAGTTTGAATTTCAGTTTTTACATCTTCTCCATCTCTACCTAATATTAATAACTAGCGTACTATCCCGTTAAAAATAACTGTTTTTTAATGGAAATTGAATTTTAATTCTGTGAATTTTCAGTTTTCGGAAAATATTGAGTTTTCGGAAAATCTTCTGTACCTACCTATTCAGAAAATTTTGAGTTTATGGAAAATTTTCTATTATGGGAAAATTTTGTTATGGGAAAATTTTTATTTTTGGGAAAATATGAGTTTTTGAGTGTGATGGATTTATACATATATAATAACACAAACAATGCTCTTTGTTATAGGTTGGGATAATAATAAATTTTGTTTAATGTCATTATTGCTTTCTATCTTAAATTTCTATTTCTATATGCTTTACTTTATGATTTCTTAAGGCATTCGTGAGTCCTATACAGATTAATTAGCTGTTCAACAGCAGCTCTACTCGTTGCCATCCATTTTGCAGGAGCTTCGATGTTAACAATCTCCCCCTGGTGCATCAAGGACCGACTGAGCCACAGTGAGTGTCGAAAAGAATGGCCAAGGTGAATGTTGAAGTGAGCCTCAAGTTGCCCGCTGGTTTGCCCCTCCACTGCGCGTTTGCCCGTTGTTTCAACACTCAGAGTGTGCAAAAGAGCCTCAATGTAAACGGGGCTTAAGCCACCTGACACTGCCTCATAGAAGTACTAGTAGGAGGAAGCAAGGTTCATAGACTATAAAGCCCCGTTTACATGGAGGCTCTTTTGCACACTCTGAGTGTTGAAACAAGGGGCAAACGCGCAGTGGAGGGCAAACGCGCAGTGGAGGGGCAAGTTGAGGCTCACTTCAACATTCACCTTGGCCATTCTTTTCGACACTCTTGAGTGACACTCACTGTGGCTCAGTCGGTCCTTGATGCACCAGGGGGAGATTGTTAACATCGAAGCTCCTGCAAAATGGATGGCAACGAGTAGAGCTGCTGTTGAACAGCTAATTGAATTATATAGGACTCACGAATATCTTTGGATATCATCAAGTAAAGCATATAAAAGTAGAAATTTAAGAGAAAGAGTAATAATGATATTAAACGACATTTATTATTATCCCTCCCTATAATAAAGAGCATTGTGTTTCTATACAAGTACAAATCCATCACGCTCAAAAATTTTATTTTATAAAACTCAAAATTTTCCGAAAACAGAATTTTCCCAAAACTCAAAACAAATTTCGAATAGGTACGTACTAAAGATTTTCCGAAAACTCAAATTTTTCCGAAAATTCATTGAATTAAAATTCAATTTCCATTAAAAACCCGTTATTTTTAACGGGATAGTACACTAGTTATTGATATTGGGTAGAGATGGAGAAGAAGTAAAAAATGAAACTCAAACTATACGATACCAGCACCGAAGGGAGTTTAATAAAGTCAACGAATCTGAAAAATCTTATAAATTCTATGAAACAGATGAGATTTATGTACCATCGCTTTGTTGCTATAATTGCTTCATTTCATGTTGTTACACTTGGGGCTCTGTCCCAAGTGTAAACTACACTTCTCGCCATCGAATCTGAATACCAACTAAGAACTCTCGCACCGTCTCAATCTGCCCGCCAAACGATTTTCAAATGTGAACAGTCAAGACTCTTATTGAGCGTGCATTTGCCCGTGGATGTGAGTGTCAATGTAAACGGGGCTTAACAGGTTAAACGAATGGGAAAAAATTGCCATTGAGAAAACAACATTTTCTGTTTTCCTTCTTGAATATATCTTAAACGGTAGATTAAACTCGCGCGTAAGTCAACATAGAATTCTTTAGAATTTAATAATCTATCTAATGGTATAAAAATATTTCAATGAAATGGTTATTATCACTGCAAACAGAACAAAAACTAACTGCTATTCACTCCGTTGTCCGTTGATTAATGGGCACTGGCCAATATTTTCATGCGCTTTAATTAATGTAGCTAAAAGCCTAAAATAAGAACAAAAATAATATTGCAAAAATAAAATAAGAAATAAACACTATAAAATGTCAATTATTGTATCATAGGTTTTAATCTAAAGAATAGATTTTGATCTAAAGAAAGTGCCACTGTCTGTCAGTAGCGATTGCCAGACAATCAACAACCCCCTTTCATTGGCCTAGTTGAAGAGCACCCATGCCTATGGAAAATAAAATCTAAAGATTATAAAGATAACGCTAACAGCGTTAAGTGTAAAGACGTTGAGCTAATTGGTGGGCATTGTGGTGAATAGTGCTCGTGTAAAGGCCCCTTAATCAACTACGTATAACTGTGACCATCATGTTAGCACCTTAGTGAACGTCACATTACGTCACTCAGCGCATTAGTCAAGAGAGCTTCCTTGTCTCTCTGCGCGTCAGTCAAATGAGCTTCCTTGGCGTACAATATTACATTAAATACTTTTGAGGACAAGTTTATTTTATTTAACTCTTTACAAATAAAAATATTTATTCAAGGAGGCGATCTGAGGTAGAGAGTAAAAATAATATTTATTTATTAATAATTTTGGAGTTTCTATTCTTAGAAAACTCAGGCTTGTAGTAGGTTAGGTAAGTACTTAATTATAGGTCATATAAGATGAAACAAAATAAAAATAATTTGAAGAAGCGTTAGGCAGTCATCTCATGACTGAAATAACACTGACATTTGCTAACGGGAACGTTAGGGTGCGGCCATACAGAAAGCAAGTTCGCGATAATAGGTGGCCAAACAGAAAGCGTGTTGGTGGGTGCGTTCAGTATTAAAGTTTAAGGTCCTCTCCATGCTTCGAAGGAAAGAATAAGTTTATTACATAATATTATAGAAAAAAAGGTCTAGGATCATTAATCTGCAACCGCATAAAATTATGTTCAGTTTATATTTGTAATACTCTGTGCACAACAATTGTCTGAAACACTAATATGACGTTGAAAGAAATGATTGTACACGCTTTGATTTAATAATATATAAAAAAAATTCATGCCTGACTTTGTTTAGGGTGTAAATTATTCCCATAAGTAAATAAACGTTTCTATAATATGTTTCTCTTATTTTATACCTTCAAACTAATATATAATAATTCATTGAAAATTCCTACCTAGCTGCTATTCGAGACAAACTGTGTAATTCTTTTTCTTGCCCTCTTCGGACTGAAAGTTAGCAAGTCTAAAGTTAAACGGCTATTTGAGAGTTTAGATTACAAAATCTATAAAAGCGTATAAAATTAAATATAAGCTATCAAATCTCATGGCATTTTCAACGAAATGATAAAAAATATGTTACTAAATATAAAAAAAATTATTTCTAGATTAATCATGTTATTATGATATGATAGAAGTTATGAACTATCAGGATGACTTTGAATTGTATTGATTTCATATTATAAAATCATTTAAACCATTTTCATATGTAAAATTCAGAATTAACTCTGACTTTAGCCATTCGATAATATCTCCTGTAATTCGCTTTGTCGAACATTTCTGAATTACAACGTGTCCCAAATATTGCAATTTATTATATAATATTGCAACGCGTAGATCAAAATGGTAAATTTTGTTCATGTTGATCGTGGTTCCCTACGGAAATCAGAGTGATGGAGGAGTGTTTAGAAACAGAGATCTCAATAAATTTCTGGAGATTAACTTATTTGATGTGAAACTATCCATTAGTGTTTAGCTTACCATATCCATAACAAAGGCAGCAACTGTCCTTCACAAATTGTTGGTAATGATTTAGGGAGTTGTTTTTCTCTTTTTATGTTTTCATGAACAACGATGGTTAGATGATTGCCCAATTGAATGTAAACCTAAATTTTATCGTAGATATATAGATGATATTTTCCTATTGTTTTCTGACCAATCCCATATTAATCTTTTTTATAATTATTTAAACTCTAAACATTCTAATATTAAATTCACTTCGGAAATTGAGAAAAACAACTCCCTAAATTTTTTAGATGTTGACATTAATCGTATAAATAATAGTTTCTCTACTAGAGTTTATCGTAAAAAGACATTCACAGGATTGGGATTAAGATTTGATTCTTTCATACCGACATCTTATAAAGTTAATTTGATTACTTGTCTTGTTCATAGAGCGTATGCGATTTGCTCGAATTATGTAGATTTTGATGCCGAATTATCACACTTGCGTAATTTTTTCTCTGGTAATCGTTATCCTCAAAATTTATTTGATAATTTTGTCTCTAAATATTTAAATTCTGTTCATACTCCACTTAAACGTAAATTAACAGTTCCTAAATTTGACATTTTCGTATCTCTTCCTTATTTGGGTGCTTCAAGCATTAAATGTAAAAAAGACCTTAATTCATTACTTAACAAAAAAACTAAATTTTGTTTTCAAAAATGCAACCACTATTGGCTCATTTTTCCATCATAAAGATAAAATCCCACCTTTACTGTCATCTGGTCTCATTTATAAATACTCATGTGGACAGTGCCAGTCTACTTACATCGGTGAGACCATGATGCAGTTAAAGGTGAGAATTTCTCAACATAAGGGAATATCTTTTAGAACAAATAACCCCTATAGCTCCCCACCTTTCAGTTCAATTCGTAACCATTCTTTCGATTTTAATCACCCAATTAAAGAAGAAAATTTCAAAATTTTGCAAACTACTAACCAGTGTGATATTCGTACATTAGAATCTATATATATTCATAAACAGTCTCCTACGCTTAATGAACAAGCGAGTTCTTTCAATTTAACTATTTTGGGTTAATTACTTATTATTTTTCCTTTTCTTTATTTTAAATTTTATTTGTATTAACTATTTAGGTGACTTTATTAATTTCGGTATCCAAAATACTTCTTATTTCTATATATTTCTTTAAAATTAGTCTTAATTAGGTTAATCATACATAATTAAATACGCTGATTCCATTAAAACACATATTAACAAATGTTTGATTTTACACGCACCCTCCCTTTAACATTATTCATATTTTGAATTGATTTATATTTTTAAATAGATTTATTGTCATATTATTTTGTTATTAAAATATTGATAAAAAGAGTATTCTAAAGTTAAACTATTGCATACTGTTGTAAATATAAATATTGATAGATAAATAAAAATGCAAGGTATTTGTATCTTAAATTTTTTTATTAATAACTGTATCTAGAACAGGCAGTGAATCTATATACATTCAACAATTCCAATGACCAGCTTCTCTTAATAATAATATAAGTTAATTTCAATGAGACATTCTAACAAAAAAAAGTTTAAGAAAAGTACATTATAACGTAATAAAATTTAATTGATCTTAATACATTTATCATTGTGAAATATTTACAGAAGTAAAATATAAAACTGATTCAATCATAAAGAGTAAATGCAAATTATTTAGAGAACGTATATTTAATGGGCATATATAATTCATCTATTTCATATCAAAATCTTATGATTTCATATCAATATAGGCTATGTTCAATTTTGCTCCATTGGTATGCTATATAATTCCTGTCGCTAGTGTTTAGCTTCAGATGCATGCCAGATAGCTTCGCATTCAAATACTTCGGATGTAGCTACTCAATATCCATAGCGATTGTTCACAACTTCTCTCTTCAACGCCTCTTTATACACTAATAGCATATCTGACAGCCTGCACAGCAGCGGTTAGGAGCAGGAATCGATCGCATCTCACGCCAACAGCTAGCAGCTTTGCTAACTGCGTCTGACCGCTCAACTGCCTACTTTTGGTGTGAACGCTACAATACACTACCGTGTTTCTCAAATACTGCCTGCCTGCTCAACAGCTTTTGGTGTGAAGGCAGCCCAATGCTGCTATTTCACGCTTTTGTTCTGCGTGTCTCCTTTTCACGCGTGTAAGCTTGCTATCACGCTTTTGGTCTGCGCGCAGCCTTAAAGCCAGTGCGCAGCTTCAAGAAAGGAGGTGAATGTGTTGCCATATATCATTACAGTAATTTGAAACAAAAAAACTCCTGGTACAAATATGGTACACAACGCAAATAGAAGGAACTTGTTAAAAGTATATTGCGTATTGTACCATATGTTTTGTAGGCTTATCTCGCGATGACTAGTGTTTTTTTTTTTGCCTTTCGTGTTATAAACTAGTATATAAGCCATTAATTCTTTGTCCATTGGTTTCAACATCATAGAAGCTGGGTCGTTTTACGGAAAACAACGAAACACAAGTAAAATGGTTCATTTCCCCTCGCAAGATCATCACTGATTTTTTTCCTGAGAAAGAGGATGGAAATGAATTTGAAAGTGATTCTCGGGTGAGGAATTTTCGCAAGACCCTTTAGTACTAGAATCTCGTAATTCTGATTATGATACATCAAATACGATATATCTGCTAATCCTATTTCATTCCAAGATGATGCGCCACAAAATCTGGACGAAGAAAATGAATGGCAATCAGTGACTGCAAGAGATAGTCTATTCTCCTTCTTAGGAAATGAACTTGTCCTACTATAGAGGATGAATATATTTGTTAATATTGGGAATGACTAAATTAAATATTTAGTTTCGTTATTTATGAATTTTTGGCTATTTTTTGTAATTTTAGGAAAAAATAAATTTTGTTGAATATATTGGGCTGGTTGTTTCAAGTTGCATATATGAGTAGGTATTCATTAATTGTTCGACCAGTAAGTATGCAGCTTGAGATGACTAGCCTAAACCCATGTGTTCGAATCCGTTTTTCTGGCTTCCTATTTTTTCACCAAAGGAGATGTCAGTCAATAATGTGCAGAGCCAGGCAGACTTCACACCCAACTACCACAGTGTGAACAGCTCGTTACTTCACGTCTCTACTCTAAACATGGAGAGATAAGAAGTCGAATGGGAGGGGAGAGGAGTTAACCGTTGGCCGTCGTCACTGGGACCTGCACTCGACTCACGAGGGGATTCCAACCAGCCACTGAGGATTAGTTTTGACAAACCGGTAAGGCTCGTCTGTTCTAGCTCTACTTACTGGTCTTAGTTTGTTAAAATCAGTTGAAAACATTTCAACTATCCTTAAGATCTTAAAATCTCTGAATTTAAATAAAAGCAACTTTAAACAATAGCCCCTAATTTCAATTATCATAAAATTGACTTCGGTCTGAATTAACTCTAATATTTAAATTATTTTTATCTTTAATTCTACTAATTCGTAGAATTAAATTATAATCAAATTTACATTATTTTATAAACAATTTACTTTCTAAATTGTCATTACTATATTTCCTAATTACTATATTTCCTAATTACTATATTTCCCAATTACTATATTTCCCAATTACTATATTTCCCAATTACTATATTTCCCAATTACTATATTTCCCAATTACTATATTTCCTAATTATATTCCTATATTCATTTAAGCTATCTGTTACAGCTGCTTGGGGTGATAAGCGTGGATCTAGTGCTAGGCACCTGTTTGCCGGTTCACCTTCCAACCTGATGCCATTGACAGGAGGATTCACTAAAAAGATCTAAAAATACAATCTAAATATTATTGGTCTTTAAATTAATTCCTGTTATAGCTAAAGGTTCAAATTCACTTCAAATTTCTAATTTAGAAATTGTTTTAAGAGGACAATGTATTTGTTTTGATATATAAACCTTACATTTTTTTGAATCATCTGAAATCTATTTATGTATTCCTAACCCTGGAATAATCAAATGAAGATGTATGTAAATTTGCTGACTTGGGCCACATGTGTACCAATATGCGATTGTGGATAGTATCTCATGGTACACATATAGTACAATACGCGGGGAACGTGTTAACTGATGCTTTGAGCTTGCCGCGCACACCATTATGATGACCATATCTCCTGTATACTGTTATGACGTCACACCAAGGAAGAACCCGACGGATAATCTGAATCATTCTATTTCAACTATCTTGATCAGTACCTCAGCTCAATGCGGTTTAACTTTTAATATTTCCTATCAGGTATCCATTCGTCAACTCTCGACCACAAATCACTGAGCATTTTTACGCTAGAGGTAAATAATTCTTCCAGTTCTTCTTAAAACAGGGCTGACATGAACGAACCAGAGGTTACTGAACCTATTTGCTCTGAAACGACTTGCGAAGAATACGGATCACACATATTCAACTCTAATGACTATGAAATTGGCAGTGATTCAGATTACAAAAATGAAAACGAAGGTAAGGTATAAGATAACAAATATCAATAATAACTTGCAGCATAATTGAAAATTCCGTAATGGAATCATTTTAAATGTCGAAAAACGGTGGTAAAAAATTAAGTTTTTTTCCTATTTTGTCTTATCAAATAAATGATTTAATTTCATATCTATTGTGTGTAAGTTTGAGTTCTTGGAGTAAAATGATAGAACATAGTTACATCTTCTGAAGCTTAACCGATTTCAAATTATCAATATTATCATAGCAAAAATTTCAAGAATTAATAATTATGAATCATCACAACTAAGCATGATCAATTTTTGGAACTTTTGTTTACAGAATCTGTGACAGGTAATTCTTTGTCTCCAGAACCTGTAACGGATTTCAATAACGACAGCAGTGAAGCTGACACTATATACTTCACAGAATCTATGGAACTGCCGCTGCGTAAGTAAATTTTTCACTTGAAACTGAACTATATACGCTGTACTAGGTACAATTAAATAGTTTATTATAACTCAATCTAAACAATTATTATATTTTAACTGGTGCGCTCAAGACACAAGGGACAGAAAAACTCATTACTTCTTTCACGGGAATTTTATCACAAATCGTAAGTTCTCTGTGAGTTTCATCATAGTTGGTATATATTTTATAATTTAATAAAATCATTCATATATAGACGATTACATGATATAATTGTTTCATATGTGTAATAATTTCTGTTCATGTTCCACAGATACAACGAGATAATAACGTGCACACGGTAGAGCGCATGTCTTCGTCGCCGCTTTGACCCGTTATCTCCCAAAATCGAATAAACTGGTAGCTGGATAATGATCAATCGTCCCACCAAGTTTCATGCAATAAGCAATATAGTTCAATACTTTTTGGGTTATTGAGTTATGAATGATCTTGACCTTTGACCTGATCGCTCTCAAAATTCTACCAGATGGTTCCTGGACATTTGACCAACCGTTTCACCAAATTTCAAGCCTTGGTTCGCAAGAGCTGCAAGTGGCATCTCAGTTTTGTTGGGATCTAAAGAGCCTAAAGTGACATATCAACATGATTGGGGCTCTATTGAACAACAAGCGACGTCTAAACTCTAGTTAAATCTCTGAAGAGCTACAAGTAACATTTTTTCTTTGTTGGTTCTGAAAAACATTAATAACGTCTAAAACTTGGTCTAATATATTGAACATAACTAATGAACAAATAGTGAGGTCTCTACTTTGGTAGGCTATAAAGAAAAACAGTCTCAACTAATTTTTTCCATCTTTTGTTGATATATCATTTTAGTGATGTTATGAAAATTTATAGGGCTGCATGCATAATATAACTACTCTATAAGGTACGCTCGCAAAAGAGACGAAATTGAGTTTCTTCTGTGCAGAGAGCAGAGAGTTCAAAACATTCTGAATCGAAATAAAATAAAATGTTGCATAACTATCAAAAGAAGTACAGTGCATGCTATAACTTATCAATTTAAGTTTTAAACGAATGTTTTAAAGCTATGATGTGCTGTTGTTAGAGGCCGAAGTTAGTAAGTGTGACGAAATTTACCTGCTTGACCCTATATTGCCCTACCAAATACATGTAAATATACGAAATAAAATAATTGTAAGTAGTTAAATAAGTATTTTAGACGAAATAAGAGGACATATTCGTAATTCTCGTAAAATTCTTAAGAGAGTGTGAATGTCATGAAAATGGTATGTATTAAGCTGTATTTATCTATCATTAAATATAAACAAAATAGCATGGTAAAGCCTCAGTTCTATGACGTCATAAAATACTCCCGCACGGTTGTGGGGGTTTGGGGAGAACCTGCGTGCGAGCATACCTGTTAAAAGTTATTATATCATGGCTGCATGGTAGGGTTGTCTTACCAAATCAATGTAATGCAGAGACTTTGACTGTAAGAAAGCAATTCATTTAAGCTTTCCAAAATTTAACTAATTTAGGGTGTTAATAATGATCTAATTTAATGTATTTTCGGTGTCTTCCTGCAACAATTTATTATGACACTTAATTGACTTTATATAGTTGTAGGTGATATTTTTCAATTAGAAAATTTCCTCTCTGTCGGTTTTTCTAGAGTCCCTTGTTTATATTTTTTCTCGCGACTTTAAGGTTATCTCCAAACCTCCATATATTTGTTGTAGATAATGATTAGGGTTGTGACATTATGCAGATAAAATCATAGATGTTAATAATATCATAGACGGAACGAAATGGAATGATATCAAGTACCATATTCCGCTAGTTTAGAACGAATAATAGTCATTAAATAGACTTTAATTCATTCGATCTATAGTATTTCCAGGATCTATGATTTTAAACGCATATTGTCACAACCCTAATAATGACCTATCTACCATTTCATTAGTGTTATTTTTTCGGCTGTTTCAATTGTAATTTTTTTTTCATTTCTTTATCTTCCACTATAAGTTGTTGTATAATAATTCAGGGAATGAAACAATGATGACCGTAGTCAGCTTCGTGAAGCGTCTCATAAGACTTAATAAATACTTTGTTTAAGTTTAGCTTTGATTGAAGATTACATCAACTGTAATTTCCGAAAACTTACGACATTTTTTGTAAAGAAAATATTGTTAGTAATTGAACAGTTACCCAAGGCTTACCTGTAAGGTGAAGGGTGACTTCAATTACTTCGGAAGCCATTCTTGTTCATTTTTCTGGAGTGTTCCAGAGGTGCCAACTTAAGAGATGTCCACCTGCATCGGCCGTTAGCTTAAGCATTCAGTAATCCTAGATCGAATCTTTTGTTGTGTATTTCTGTAGTGTTCGTGCAGAGATTAAAATTAGCAATGTTGATTCCTGCCTCTTCCATAATTGCTTCAATCCGTCTACCTATTTTTGAAATAGATAGGTACTGTTTGTATGATTTTCGGAAACTTACAGAGTTGATTAGACTCTCCACGAAATCTAATCCATGTACACTTAGAAGGTTAAATATAGACAGAATTTGAATTGACATTAAGATACCTCATTTAATCAGGAATTCATTATTTCCCACACGTGGTGTAAAAAGTAATTGAAATAAGTCTCTTTCATGATACAAAATCTTTATACATCCATAACTTTGAAAATAAATAAAGTAATCAATAAAGTAAATTAAATAGTACGTAGACAAGTAACTTTCAGTTCTTAATTTTGCCAATATAGAATTCATGACTTAAGCAAGTTGAAGATTCACAAGTAGAGCCTTTAGCTCTAAACTTAAGTTAGTGTTTTCCAATTTCTAATATCTACGGTATTATTCTCTATATGGACAGAAAAGTGATCATCTTCAAAATCAATAGAGGCCACGAGACAAATTTATTCCATTGAACCAACTACAGTTCTTCAATGTTCTAATTAATAACGTTAATAATGGATATGCATATTCAATGGCTTTAGATAAATTTATAAATAAATGAAGTCCTCCACGTCTTAAATGAATGAGAAAACTTAACCGAAAATTATTGTACTTCTCTATGACCAATCTTCATACCTATAGACATTAATTTTTGAATTTCCAAAACAAGAAATAATTTTTGAAATACAGGTTTTATGTAACTACGTGTATCAAATTTCCGGTTGAACTAGTTGTTGCCCTAGTGCAACAACGTACTCAACAGTCTTCAACTCTTCGTCAATTCCCGAGTCAAAGAAGAATGTATCGAGGAATATAGGTAATTAGGGTAAAGTAGGTATATTGAGACACATAGTAAACTGGCCTACTAGAAAAACTATGAACAGTCTTGAATCCTAGCAGGAGGTTATCGAAATTCCCCTGTTAATTCTCTGAATCAGGAAAAACTTTACATTGCAAATTTATTTGGGAAGAGACTGTAGGCATTAGCATATAACTAGTAAGTTAACTGGCTTCCAGCAAAAATTTTATTGAAGAACTAGACTTGGATATGCAATTGTATAACATATCTGTAGTGGTATTAACAGTCTGTATTTGTTAAGAAATTAATATTGGTACTTGAGACTAAAGTTCAAGTTACACGATATGTCTAGTGTACCTTAGATGAAGCCAGTACAAGCTCTGGTCACAAATTCCCGGCTAAAAGAGCTAACTAGTTGTCCTAGCTACAAATTCATAAAGACTGTCTTCAATCATAGTAGGGAATATCTAAATCCCCTCTCAAATTGTTCTGAAACAGAAAATTTTCATAATGCGAGTTTATATGCAAGGAGACTCAATAGGCATATAGCCTGTAGCTAGTTAGTAGTCACCATGAATTTGCGACGAAATTTTTAAAGAGTTAAAAAATTATACACAATATAGCGTAGCGTATATTTGATATTTCCAGTGAAAGCACGGTCTCGAAATACCGGCTTCAAACTAACTAACTAGATTTACCTTAGTCACAAATTTTTAGGGTTTCTCTTCGATTCTAGCAGGGGGTTATCAAAATTCCCCTGTCTATATAATATATATCTCTGAATCAGAGAAAATTTCACGATGTGAAATTATTGGAAAGAGACTATAGGCATATAACCTATAACTAGTTAGTAGTTAACTGGATTATTATTATTAATTGTAACCATAAATTCATGGTGCTTCTTGAATGGAATACATAGCACTAGAAGCAATATCAATCTTTAAGTAGCTACCAATTACAAGCTAGATAGGGTAAAGCAGGTAAATTGCGGTACACTAACTGTATCCTCTAACCACAGAAATATCATAGCTTCAAACAATAATAAAATATAGAATGCATTCCGCTACTTCAGATATCTAAACAAATTTCAATGAAAATTCGAATAAACATTTTTTTTGGAAAAGTTCTCGCAAAGACTGCAATTGGACCGCAATTTACCTGTGGGACCCTAGGCAATGATTACAAACAAGTATTATTTACAATTTATGCCACTTTGTACCCATTGAAATTTTTTATTTTGAATGTTATTGCACATGTGTAAAGTTACCATATAATATATGATAAGGAAGTTCAAGAAAGTTAAAGTATATACGATATATAGTGTATATTTGTTCGATCCAGTAAAGGCTCGTTTACACGAGGCTAGTTTACACGCTGCTAGCTGGCGAGTTTACAAGCTGGCGAGTGAAATAGTGATGATGACCCATACTCTTTTCAACTAGCCAACATGATGACACGAGGCGAGTTCACTAGAAGCTTGTAAACTTGCCAGCTTGTAGCGAGTAAACTAGCCTCGTGTAAACGAGCCTTAAAGCACGGTCACGAATTTCTGGCTTTAACTAGTACGCTAGTCACGAATTCTTAGGGTTTTAGTCTTCA
The DNA here is from genome assembly GCA_947561585.1 of Caprella mutica. Classification (NCBI taxonomy): domain Eukaryota; kingdom Metazoa; phylum Arthropoda; class Malacostraca; order Amphipoda; family Caprellidae; genus Caprella; species Caprella mutica. Next base: position 16,363 of record CANNZV010004622.1, read on the forward strand.
ATCCTAGCAGGGGGTTATCGAAATTCCCCTGTCTATAGTTTTTCTCTTAGTAAGTAGAGAATAATTTCACTATATGAAATTTGGAAAGAGACTCTATAGGCATAACTAAGCCTATAGCTATTTAGTAAACTGGTAGTCACCAATTTTGTGACGCGAATTTTAAGAGAGTTAAATAGTTAACTCTCTTTACCAAGCAGGTAAATTGCGGCACGCTAATAACTAACTGCAGCCTCTAACAAAAGAAACATCATAGTTTCGAAACGCACGTTAAAAATTTAAAATAATAAATTATATCATTCACCACGCTTCTTTTGATATCAATGCAACATTTCAATGTAATTTGGGAGCCGCAATTTACCTATGTGACCCTATCGTATTTTTTGAGAAATCCAGTTTAAGCACGGTCACGAATTTCTGGCTCGAACTAGCTAACTAGTACCCTAGTCACGAATTCTTAGGGTTTTAGTCTTCAATCCTAGCAGGGGGTTATCGAAATTCCCCTGTCTATACTTAGTTCTCTTAAGAGAAGAATTTCACAATGTGAAATTTGGAGAGAGACTCTAGGCATAGCTAAGCCTATAGCTAGTTAGTAGTTAACTGGTTAGTAGTCACCATATATTTGGGACGAAAATATTAAAAGAGTTATACACGATATAGCGTATATTTGATGCAGTGTAAGGACGGTCTCGAAATACCGGCTTCGAACTAACCAACTAGATTTACCCTAGTCACGAATTTCTAGGGTTCGTCTTCAGTCCTAGTAGGGGGTTATCGAAAGGGGTACGGTCAAGAGCCCCCCCGGTCATGAGCCCCCCTAGGTCATATGCCCCCCCCCCTCCATGTTTTTTTAATCCTTATTTACCTAGTTAAACAAATGAAGAACTACTTAGATAGAAATAACTGAGAGTTGCTAATGTAGTTTGTTGTATCCGCTAGATTGTTGTACTGCACACTTCATGATTGTTTAATGACCTGGCAGGGGGGTTCGGGGGGCGGCACGCCCCCCTATATACATTTATTTTATGTCTAATCAGTAATGAACTACAAAAGTGTCAATAAGGATTAAATATAGGTAAATAAGGATTTAAAAACAGGGGGGGCTTATGACCTAGGGGGGCTCATGACCGGGGGGGCTTATGACCTACACCCTATCGAAATTCCCCTGTCTATATATCTCTGAATCAGAGAAAATTTCACGATGTGAAATTATTGGAAAGAGACTATAGGCATATAACCTATAACTAGTTAGTAGTTAACTGGCTTACTTAAACACTATCAGCAAGGCCTATTTTCATGAACTACGCAAGATAGGTAATTTTTTAAAATTTATAATAACTGGCTAAAGTGGCTAAAATTGTATATCCCATAGAACTAAAAGAAAAGCTATAATAAAAACACTTATCTGTATGCGAGAACATCTAGGCTTGAATGAGAACCGAATTTAATCGATCACAAACACTGTACACGCACAACTAGACTAAGCCTAGGGGAGCAGGAAAAAACACACATGTTAACGCGCCGAATGCAAATGACGAACTGAATGCAAGGAACTTATAGTACTAAGGAAGCGGTGTAACGGCTAAACCAACAACGTATAAGCGGAACCATCGTGTTAACACCTTGTTGTTAGCAATTAGTCAAGTGAGCTTCCTTGTCTCTCTTCGCTTCAGTCAAAACAGCTTCCTTGGCGACTTGTTGTTGTTCCGTTGTGTCGTGTGGTGACGTCACAGCACACATATGACGTCACCCTAGCAACAGACTGACAGTTCAGGGAGCATTCGCACACGGCCAGTGACGTTTGAGAAACGAGGGAGGTTGCACGCATCTAGCACACGCTCCAACAAACGCTTATTTAAGTCATTAACATTGCATCTGTTGCCTAAATATTCATCAATTAATCTTCTTACATCAGTTAAATGTCCATAGATGAGAAAATTATTGAGCAAAATGATCAGATACCTAAAGTATTTTTAAGAATAATGTGAAGTTAACATCAGCTGTTGTGCTAACGAGAATCGTTACTCAACTTACTCAGTCAGGTCTGAGAGCGACGCACACACGTGTACTCTCCCTCGTTTCTAAATCTACACTAGAAGCTAACACGATTGTAACGGCTTCCATGGGCTATGTTAGCCGCCTGACTGAATGCTTAAGTTAACGGCCTATGCAGGTGGACATCTCATAAGTTGGCACCTCTGGAACACTCCAAAATGAACAAGAATGGAGATAAGTAATTAGTTGTAAACACAAGAGAGTTTATTCGTCTTATATATAACTAACACCAGTAAAAAAATCATTAATAATTTGGTTTTAAGTCCAACGTTCACCGCGAAGGGTGCTGCGAATTATTGTTTACAATCCTAATCATCTGTTATCAATTAGAAATATCAATTATTCGATATTAAAAAGTATCAAACTCTATTAACTAGGTAGTCTAGTCGGTAGTGTGGTAGCTAGCCTTTTAAGTTGTAGTTTAACGATTGAGTTCGTAGGTGTGTCATTGTTTCTCAATCTTTTGTTTACATTTGACAATTTTATAGTTCCAGATTTAGTCATTAGATGGCGCTGCATTTGCGAATTAATTAATTAAAAAAATATAAAGAGTAATTTAAAAATAAAATAACAAAATTTTATTCTCTTCTTAATGTCCCTTTATCGATTTATCAACAAGAGAGATAAAGTTGTTCAAAGGTTTACCACCCCTTTAAACTTTATATTGTTTAGAAAAATATTCTCTAAATACATTCTTTACAATTTATTGTCTTTTATGCTCAATTATGCTTCGTTATGATCAATTCATTGAAGTGTGGTAATTCGATTGATAAAACTGATAACTAGTAAGCCCCTTAAATCGCATTTGGATGCTAATATCATGTCTAGATTGATGAATTCGTCAAAATCTTTGACGAGTTCAAATAATTTGTATTAACTTGAATAATGAGACATGGATTCAATGTGTACAGTAAACAGGCGGCTAACATAGCCGTTGCGAGCCGTGACAATCGTGTTATCTTCTCAGTGTTGTTTTAAGGGCCGTTCACACGTAGGTTTTTTCAGTCTTTCCACCGGACTTTAAGCTAAGCTCCTCCCACTTTTTCCACGAGACTTAAATTTTGCACCGAAAGTCCCGAGCTTTTCGACAACCTACATGTCTATTATTTTCCCCCAAGCAAGAGGTGCACTTTTGGAAATCTTCGTATAGCTACTGTCAACTCATAAAATATATTTTAATAACACGATTGGTGTTCATTTTTAACCAATCTTTGCTCCATTCATTTGTTTACCTTTGAGGTAAAGAATTCGTATCTTTTTCTTTTTATAAAAGACTGCCAGTGAAATTGATAATAATGTTTCTTTAAACTTTTTTTAGTATAATATTATATTTTAGTAAAATAACATATTACTATCTTTATTTTATTTATTTCAACATGTTACCTATTAGCTCATACCTTTATTTTCTTTATTATAACGCAATACATATTGTACCTACGTATTAATACTTTTACTTTTACCTAAGCTTTATATAATAGTTAAATTACATTTTTTGAGTGGATTAGGTTAACATTAAATCAAATGAAGTGCAAACAATCTTGGTTAGTTTATTACTAAATATTGTATTAAACTTCAAAAAAATTAATTTAGTATTAAGTAGTAACTAACTAATCTTAGTAATCTAGGTAGGCAGTTCTCTAGTAATTAATTAATCTAGGTTAAAGTAACTAACCTATATAATTAGTAAATATCTAACCCAGGTAATTAGTAATTTTAACTATCCTAGGTAGTTAATAGTTACTAACTACCTATAACCTAGGTTAGTTACCTAGTTTAAAAAATGGGGGAGGGCTTATGTCGCCGATAGAAGTAGTGTTAATTGCACGGCATGTAAATCCACGAGATTCAAAAGTCAATCCACTTGTGGACGCTATTGACTTTTGAATCAAAAGTCTGGTGGAAAAGCTGAGAAAAAAGTCTGGTGGAAAGACTTAAAGAACCTTACGTGTGTACGGCCCTTTGACACGAGGGTGAGTGCACGCGTATGTGTCGATCTCAGACCTGACTGAGTAAGTTGAGTAACTGTTCTCGTTAGCACAACAGCTGATGTTAACTTACACATTATTCTTCAGAATACTTTAGGTATCTGATCATTTTGCTCAAATTTTCTCATCTTTGGACATTTAACTGATGTAAGAAGATTAATTGATGAATATTTAGGCAACAGTTGCAATCATAATGACTTCAGTAAACAATGTACATCGTCTGACCATGCTCAGTCACAGTAATATTGGGTTAATAAAACTGGTAAATTTAAATTAAGAAACATGGAACTGTTGTTAGGATAAAATGTAATTTCATTTAATAATATTCAGTGTTCATAATAATGAACACTGAACAGGCTTTCCAAGCATTAACCTTAATTCGGCTTGCATGTTCCATTAATTTTGACATGTATTGTTGGGTAACGGTCTTCTAAAATACCTAACTACATACTTCCTTTCTATTGTTTTTTTTATAAATATTTATATGTTAGTTGTATCTAGGAAATTTTTGCTTATGTGTCGTATCTCTGAACCGAGACATATATTAGTTTCATAAAAATATTTGTTCATGAAGAGAACATTTTAAATAGAAAGAATATAATTTTATAAAAATTATGTTTTTCTTAAAAATATGCTTTATTTCAAATATGCTTGAGATTATATATTTTTATCACCGAGTAATATAGAGGTATGGAGCTAGCATGCCATGCAAGGAAAAGTGGTGTCAAAAAGTAGCGCCATGGGAGCCTTCCCCAATGCAACCCTGGCGTTCTGTGCCCCTCCTCCAATGATCAGTGCCAAGGAAGTTCTAGAAACTAGTAGGGAGGAAAGCGAGTAGCGACTTCCCAACAACGTAAATACGTGACCGTTCCGTTAATACCTAGTGACGTCACCCTGCGCGTCGATCAAAAACTAAGGCTTGTACTAAACAGCTGATGTGTACTCGCGCACCACTCTGCATAATGCTTTAAGGTATCAGATCATTTTGCTTAAAATGTTTTATCTTTGGACATTTAATTTATGAATATTAAGGCAACAGATGCAAAGTTGCAACAAAACACCAAAAGCAGTTGAGCGGGGAAGCAGTGGAGCATTGTGCTCTACACCCCGCGAGCGGTTGATGAAGCAGTTTTTGATCTGGCGGTCGCTCTCTGTCTCTATTAATTAAAGCTTGATGATTTTCCCTTATTGTTAATTGCTATGCAAAATGTAACATTTATATTTTAAATAGATTTATGATCATATTATTTTGTTATTAACGTATTGATAAAAAGAGTATTCTATTACAGCGTTGGATTATTTATCATATTTGTGCCATTCTTCCCCACTTGAAACTCTTTATAAAGTTTAAAATATTGCATATGGTTGTAATTTGAAATATATTGATAGATATATAATAGTACAAATGTACAATGCATGTGTATCTCAAAAATACTTATTAAGGGGACCGACCATGGAAAGATATCAAAATTTTATCATTTATTTTTATTTGATTGAACAAAAAAATCAGAACTCTTAAGAGTGTGACCACAGAACATTGAATAGAAGAAGTGTAGATCCCATTATATTACTCTTGAGTGCCGTTTACAGTGACGTCACTTCAACTAGAGCCACTCAGCGGCTTCGTTTCACCAGTTCTGTTTGAGTCCGTATTTTGAATGCGTATTACAACCGAAATGGTGTCAGTTTGTGTTTTTTGCAAAGAAGATTAGTTTATTATTGCTTAGTAGCTGGGCTATAGAATATAGATAATCGTGTACATAATTTGGTAGGAAGATATGACTCCCAGCAAAGATAATGAGCTGAGGTAGAATGCACGCTCAAACTGTTTTCCAGAGATTGTTTATAGTGACGTCAGCGATCAATGGACGTGATTGGTTGAAATTTTACAACTGTGTACATCATGTGTACACGTTCGATCTGAGCTTCTTCTTATTCAATATTCTGGAGTGTGACTGTGTGATGCTATGCCACTGGGGCAGGCGGCTAACCAAGCCGTTCAAAGCGGTTACAATCGTGTTAGCTTCTTAGCACTTCTTAGTGTAGATTTAGAAACGAGGGAGAGTACACGTGTGTGCGTCTCTCTCAGACCTGACTGAGTAACGGTTCATGTTAACATGTTAGTGTTATTTCAGTCACGAGGTAGAGCGGACGTACCTTGCGAATGCTCCGCCTAACGCTTCTTTAAGTCATTAACATTGCATCTGTTGCTTAAATATTCATCAATCAATCTTCTTACATCAATTAAATGCCATAAGATAAATAATTATTAAGTAAAATGATCAAATACCTAAAGTATTTTGCTAAACATCAGCTGTTTACTAGGGTAAATTACGAATTATCGGTCAGTACTACATTTTCAGTCATGTAAGTAAACACAATATTAAAAGTATTATTATTACAGAGTTCTATGCACTACTTCTGCAAAACAAGGTTGGTTGTTTTTACTCAACCAATCCTAGTGAAATAATTATTTTTATATTGTGTCATCTTATATGACCGAAAATGTGGAACTGACTGATAATTAAGTACTTACCTACCCTACTACAAACTTGAGTTTTCGAAGAATAGAAACTCTAAAATTATTTAATAAATAAATAAATATTATTTTTACTTTGTACCTCAGATCACCTGCTTGAATAAATATTTTTATTTGTAAAGAGTTAAATAAACTTAATTAAAGTAATATTCCTCAAAAGAATTTTATGTAATATTGTACCTCAAGGAAGCTCATTTGACTGACGCGCAGAGAGACAAGGAAGCTCTCTTGACTGATGCGCTGAGTGACGTATTGTGACGTCACTAAGGTGCTAACATGATGGTCACGCTTATACGTTGTTGGTTAGTCGTTACACCCCTTCCTCCTACTAGTACTTCTATGCACTGGGGGAAGGGGGGGGGGGGGGTGGGTATATGACGTCACGCACCACCTGCCTCTTCTGCAACGCTATTGGTCAGTTTAAAAAATATGTTCCCATATGAGATGTCTACTCTCCTAATCTTTATACTGTGGCTAACATAGCCCTTCCGAGAGGTAACAATTCAGTTATTTTCTCAGTATTGTTATAGAAACGAGGGAGAATACACGCGCATGTGTCGTTCTCAGAGCTGACAGAGTAAGTTTAGTAACTGTTCTCGCTAGCATAACAACTGATGTTAACTTGCACATTATTCTTCAAAATACTTTAGGTATCTGATCATTTTGCTCAATAATTTTCTCCTCTTGGACATTTAACTGATGAAAGAAGATTAATTGATGAATATTTAGGCAACAGATGCAATACTTAAGACTTTAATAAGCGTTTGGTGGAGCGCATACTAGATGCGTGCACTCTTCCTCGCTTATGAAACGACACTGAGTTCTATAGCTTCTACTTCTGCGAACGCTCCGCTCCCTGAACTGTCAGTCTGTCGCTAGGGATATGTGAGCTGTGACCTCACCACACGACATAGCGGAACGGTCATGCAAGAAATCGTTACGCCACTTTCACCTAATAAGTACTTCCATGTGAGGAGTGTTAACTGAAACCGTTACTGACGGTTACTCCAAAGCAGGGTTGCCAGATGAAATAAATATAATCCTTCAAATTTTACCCAAAAAATCCTTGGAATTGCAAAATTTTCCTTAGAATTTTTTATTTTGTGTATTATCTAGATATATATCAAAGAAATTATAGGTATTCACAAAAAAGGCTTATTAAATAATAATATTTGGGGCATCATATCAACAAATTATGAAAATAAGGACAAATTCTTTGGTTCAAGAAGAAGAACAGAACTGACTAAATATTTAGGTGAATGGTATGTATTTATTTGTGAAATATGTGAGAATTGTGTACATATTTATGATATATAATGATTTTAATACCTATATTAGGACTTTTATATACAAAATATTTTTATTTCATGTACTTTCTACAAAATCCTTGGAATATCATGTGAATTAGCTTGAAATCCTAAAACCTTTATAGGCATGTGAAATCCTTGGAATATGGCAACGCTGCTCTAAAGACAATATAAGATTGATAGGGCACATGTAAAAATAATAACAACCAATCAGTAGCATACGTCACACCAAACAATAATTAACGGACCCCCCCCCCCCCCTGAAATTGACAGAAGACTTTAGTCTTAACGTGTGAAGTAGTTGAAAGTATAAATATCCTCTACTGATTAGGGATCAGAGAACTAATTACTTTATTATTAATTAAGTTTACAAGATCGCATATGTGGTTCAATTTAGTATTCTAAATAATTATAATCTACCCTCTTTTAACGGAGAATAGTCATAACTAGGTTTTCCAAGCGAGTATAAACCTATGTAGGTAACATATTGTCTCTGACAACATAAGTTGTAGGTATACATTAACGCTGATTGGCTAGAAGTTGAATCAGAGTGCTGACGTCAGTGCAAACATGCTCTGTATTTTATAACATGTAGTTGAGCGTCTATCTCATATTGTCTTTGATTACTCTGTCTGCTCTGAGAACGACACATGCGCGTGTACTTGCCCTCGGTTCTGAAATAATAATAAGGTGGTAGCGGAACGGTTTCATCTCGGACTCGGAAGCGCTATCCACCCGACCACTCCTTTGCTCAGTGCCAAGCAACATTTTAACTCATCTTAGGTAGACCACAGTACAGAGAAGCTATAGTATCCCAGAGCTATAGGGGGGATACACAGTACAGAGAAGATATAGTATCCCGGTAGGCTGTGACGTCACATGTCAACAATGGTGCGTACGTTTGAACGTACAGTACAAACACAAAAGATGGCTGCAACACACCCAACTTTTGTTTAAATAACGTTTTCGGTGATATTTTTTTTGATTCCACATTACCGCATGCTATTATCCAATCTTTATAGTCATACGGACGAAAATTAAAAAATGACTGTTGATGAAATTGCTGCTGGTCTTTTTACACCCAAAATAGTAACAAATTTTTAGTCTTGAAGAAGACGATTTATTCAAGATAATTAGATCATTAGTCAGATCGGTCGCGTTGGCCGCCATCTTAATTCTCTATTCCACGTGACCCTCAGCAATTCTGTTTACTATGACGTGACCTCTTGCTTACATACATGACGTCACAGCCTACCCAGAATAAATTTGAATAATACATGTAACTGGGGCACTATACTATTCTGTTTACTATGGGGGATATTACGTGTGGCCCGGTAGGCTGTGACGTCACATATCAACAATGGTGCGTACGTTTGTACGTACAGTACAAACACAAAAGATGGCTGCAACCAGAGATGGGCGGGATTGTACTTTTCAAGTACTAAGTAAAAGTAAGTAACTACTTGAAGTACTTTCTAAAAAGTATTTTTTACAAGTACTTGTTACTTCCCAAGTAAAAAGTACCTTATAAAGTACATTTTTTTCCTTTACAATAAAATAACAGTCAAACTTACGACGATGTCGCTACAGTTGCTATAGATGTTGCCAATTGGATTCAAGAGATTCTAATAGATTCGTTCTATAACCTCTGTAAAATTGAATCTTTTTCCCATCTAGAAATGTATATACAGCACCGTACACACTATCAAATTGGATAAAACTGTTTGATTTTTAGTGTTGTCAAACAATATAATCTAGAGTTTGAAGAGCAAGAAGAGGTCCAACATGTTGGAAAATTGTTTGTCAAACAGTATAATCGAAACTAAGATATTGTTTAATTCTATGCGAAGTTGATATTTTATATATTTTGAACATGGGCTATATTTACCAATTGAAGTACAATGCCTATAGTTATTTTGCGATACCTAGATACCGCAACCAATATTTGCCAAACGCATACGTTAAAAAGATTCACTGTAATGATGTACTATCAAAGAAAAGTGTCACGGTAATGATGCACTAGGTACTATCAGAGAAAAGAGTCACTGTGATGATGTACTATCAGAGAAAAGTGTCAAACTAGTGATGATGTACTATCAGAGAAAAGTGTTACAGTGATGATGTACTAGCAGAGAAAAGTGTCACTGTGATGATGTATGATGTACTAGATAAGAGTCACAGTGATGATGTACTACAGAGAAAAGTGTCACTGTGATGATGTACTACAGAGAAAAGTGTCACTGTGATGATGTACTAGATAAGTCACAGTGATGATGTACTAGCAGAGAAAAGTGTCACTGTGATGATATACTATCAGAGAAAAGTCACTGTGATGATGTACTATCAGAGAAAAGAGTCACTGTGATGATGTACTACCAGAGAAAAGTGTCACTGTGATGATGTACTACCAGAGAAAAGTGTCACTGTGATGATGTACTATCAGAGAAAAGAGTCACAGTGATGATGTACTATCAGAGAAAAGAGTCACAGTGATGATGTACTATTAGAGAAAAGAGTCACTGTGATGATGTACTATCAGAGAAAAGAGTCACTGTGATGATGTACTATCAGAGAAAAGAGTCACTGTGATGATGTACTATCAGAGAAAAGAGTCACTGTGATGATGTACTATCAGAGAAAAGAGTCAATGTGATGATGTACTATCAGAGAAAAGAGTCACTGTGATGATGTACTATCAGAGAAAAGAGTCAATGTGATGATGTATTATCAGAATTAACAGTATGAAAAATATTAGTTTTTAAATTGTATAGTAAAAGAACTTGGTACTTGAAAGTACTTTGTAATTGTACTTTTGAAACTACTTTTTCATTTGAGTACTTGAGAAACTACTTTAAGTACATTGATATACGAGTACTTGTACTTAGTACTTTCGATGTACTATTCGCCCATCTCTGGCTGCAACACACCCATCTTTTGTTAAATAACGTTTTCGGAGATAATTTTTTTAATTCCACAGTACCGCATGCTAGCTATTATCCAATCTTTATTGTCATGCGGACGAAAACTAAAAAAATAACTGTTGATGAAATGGTGCACAGACAGTTGAGCCCAAGACAATTGGGCCCCAAAACAATTAAGCTCAGAAAAGAAATGTTACCTTGTTTTTTACTAGGGAAGTGACAATATTATCTTTGAAATATGCTTCATATTCTCTAAAAATATGTTCATATTTTTTTTAATTCGATTCATACTTGATAAGGTATTTATTAGCAAGTACCTTAAATCACATTTGGATGCTAATCTCATGTTACAATGTGATGAAAACTTTTGAAGTCTTTAAATAAGTTGTATTATTTATTTTGACAAAGACAAATATTTGGTAAAAAATGGATAAATTTTAAAGGTTAAACGTTACATTGAACAGTTGTTAGGATAAAATGAGATTATGAGAATACATTTTGTAATAATAATTCATAAACCTCTTCAATATTGAACACTGAACAGTATTTAAATAATTCACGTTAACTTTAATTCAATTTGTTTGTTCCAATAATTCCGGCATGTCTAAAATACTTACATCGTTATTTTCTATTGTTTCTTTATCTAAAAAAGCTACATTCTTATTTTATTTTGGCTACATCCTAACTCATTCACTTCACAAGAGTTCACTATATAGAGATAGTATAACTAGGAAATCTGTTGCTTACCATGACCTATCTCAGAACAGAAAATTATTGTAGTTTAATAGAATAATAGTATTAATTCCTGAAAAGAAATTGTTCTACTAAAATATAATCATTTTTCATAACGAGAATAGTTTTATCATGTAAGAAATATTCTTTATTTTAAATATGATGAATACTATATTTTTATATATAACGCATATTATCTCAAACTTAGTTATCACAGTAGCAAGGGTCTGTAATTAAGTTAAACAGTAAACTCTGAAAAAAAATGAAAAATAATATAATTGTCACGGGGCACAATTGTCGGGCCACGGATGAAATTGCTAATGGTCTTTTAACACCCAAAATAGTAACAAATTTTTAATCTTGAAGACGATTTTTTCAAGGTAATTAGATCATTAGTCAGATCGGTCGCGTTGGCCGCCATCTTAATTCTCTATTCCACGTGACCCACAGCAATTCTGTTTACTATGACGTGGACCTCTTGTTTACATACATGACGTCACAGCCTACCCAGAATAAATTTGAATAATACATGTAACTGGGGTACTAAACTATTCTGTTTTTTGGGTGCACCCTATTTTGGTGTCACGTGACTGCTGTGTATTACATCTATGACTCTATAATATTAACTTTATGTAATTACAGAAGGTGGTGGATATTTCCTCTCAGCATGTGGTAGTATAGCAACAAAAGATATTCTTGAAGGAAGATCATTTATTATATCTCTATGTTCATTTTGAATAATTTCTATCCCTCTCTTTGTTTATAACAATGATACTACATTGAAATAAATTCAAAATAATAAATAAATGTGTTTGATAACCCTTAGAATTGTTCCCAATAAATTTGTATCAATATTAATATAATTAATTATCATTGCAAATTATATACACATGAAGGTGCGACCTGTGTAGCACACCTCCACCCATTGCGTCACTCTGGACACTGAACCAAGGGCCAAGGCACTGAACTGAAGAAAGATTAGGGGAGTAGACCAATCTCATATGGGAGATAACTTTTTTAAACTGACCAATAGAGTTGCAGAAGATACCGGTGGTACGTGACTTCATGAACGGAAAAATTCAAAATCTTGGTGATTCTTGAGAAATCGTAACCACAGACCTAACAATTTTCGATAATGGTTGTTGATTCAGCCATATTAGAGAGTTGCTGATTACAACAAATTTCTATCCAATATTTGTTATCATATCTTCTAAAATTGTTTAAAAAAATTAGAACTATTTCCTGCAGTATTCTTACTATGATCAAACATTTATCATCCTTCCTATCACGCCCGTGTTTGTTCGAATCTAGAACTTCCAAGGTTTGTCTACACTTTCCACAATCATGTGACTCTGGGGAGTCGCTGATTGGTTCAAGATTGCTGACGTCACGCACCATCCACTTGTAAAATAATAACACATAATTGGGCTACTCCCCTAATCTTTTTACTGTGCAGTGTGCATCACTGGAACAGCTCGCTCTCTCTAGTTAAATAATATATACTCTCAGCTCAGTGCTATCTCAATTTTTGATATCATATTATTTACCAATATTGGCAATTGTTATATTTTATTTCTGAAAATACATTGTTTACTAATTGTCGCAATTGTTGAGATATTCATCTCATGGAAACATTATTTTTTATAGTTGGCTTCTCATTAAATTTTATTATATTTTTATTAAAAGGTAAATTTAAAAAGGTTAAACTATCATACTTGTTCTAATCACAATTCATTTTATAACACTAATTTCTGGTTTAGAGGAGCCTAAGGTAGACATTTTTAATGTTAGTGATATAGATTTTGGTTCCGAAACAGCCGTCAATTATTCTTCGAGTTTAAGATTTGAGAATAAAAAAATACAAAATTGCACAGGCAGTTTTTTATATATAATTAAACTCAATATTACTGAATGTAAATAATATGCTTCATTCATCATTTTAAGGTGAGACATATTCAATCCCACCTTGCAACAAATGTAAAATAGGTAAGTTAAACCCCCCTTACATAAATATTGATTGTGTTTGTACATAAAATACTTTTATTATTTACTTCAGTTGTATGATAATTAATACATATATTGAAATAATTTGTAGTGTGGTTTGATAAATAGTTTAGTTTTTTTAGTTTCCATGTTCAATCGATAATAGTACCAGGTTTTTGATTCACTGAAACCATTTCTTTCCTTAGTATTTTAATTCAATAATGATGGAACGTGACAACTACTACTAAAGTAATGCAGCCTGTAACATAAGGTAATATAAGTATATACATATCATACAATAAGCAACTATTAATAAATAGAGAATGGTAGAGAGGTCATAAGCAGATGTGAACTCTCCAAATACTAAACACATAATGGAGGTGCATGCATACATTTCGGAGGCTAGATTTAGATTACAAGTATAAACTATTTGAATATTAAGAATATAAGCTATTAATTAAAAATGGTTAAATTCTATACACTATATCAATAAAAATATTGAACACTCCCGCCCGCGAGTAAAAACATAGAACAAGAACAACATCAAAATAAGAAACATAGAACAAGAACAAGCATATATACAATTTTCAAATCATTGATTTTATCCTACGATTAGCCTGTACGGCTGCTAACCTAACAGGTCTAATTTCATGATTAACTGAGACATTACTCTCAATGTCAACATCTTGCTCAAGAGGGTATAATTTTAATATAGGACGTTTCAGAATTCCGTTCCTAGTTTTAACATCAACAGTCCTGGAAATGTTATCCTGACCTCTGTAAAGCTTATTAATCACACCATCTTCCACAATAATCTTCTGCAATCATCGTGTATTAAAACTAATGCACCTGTTTTTAAATTCTTAGGAATACATACCCTTGTATTCTGAGAATTCTCTCTTAATGCTAATAATAAATATTCATTTTTCCATCTACGGTAAAAATCTTTAAAAAATCCTTATACAAATCATATATCTGTTTACTAATAACTTCTTTAGAGTTGAAACTAGGATCATACAATTCATCGAAATACAGATTGGAAATGCGGTGCCAACAGAGAAGCATGGAAAGTGTTAAAGGCTGTAATTAATTTACATTATGAAGTATCCCTAGTAACATTTCATCAATAATCCCTCTGTGTACGCCGTCGTAATTTTGACGTGGGGTAAATCTGAGAGGGATTTTCGCCGTGGGTTACGACGTGGGATGATCTGAAATCCCACGGCGGCACGACGGCTATCCCTTGTAATCTGCATATCGTCCTCACGGATAAACCACGGCGTGCCGCCGTGGGGTACACCACGACACGCGACGGAGGAATTCCACCGTCATTTAGCCGTTGGATAAACCACGGCATACGACGGAGGATTTTCACCGTAATTTAGACGAGGGATATACCACGGTGTACGACAGGGGATTTCCTCCGTCATTTAGCAAATGGTCGTAGAGCAGAGAAGCTTATCTTCCATTTTTTAATGTTCATTGTCTTAATAAAGATAATAGCTTTTTTTAATTATTTAAAGAAGGTTTGCTTCTTCTGGCAGGGGGCCTTTTAAAAAAAAAAAAAAAAAAAAAAAAAAAAAAAAAAAAAAAAAAAAAATTTAGCAAAGGGATATACCGCGGTGTACGACGGGGGATTTCCTTCGTCATTTATCCGAGGGACATACCACGGCGTACGACGGGGGATTTCCTCCATCATTTAGCCGAAGGATATACCACGGCGTACGACGGGGGATTTCCTCCATCATTTAGCCGAGGGATATACAGGGTGGGGCGTAAGTTTGGAAGCAAATGAAAGTGCATATTATAATCCAACGAAAAATATATTTAATAATTTACAGTTATGTATTATTATATAAGGGTTTTAAGAATTCAAAAATCATAAATTTATTCAAAATGTCCCCCCTTGTTTTTAATAACAGCCTCAAATCTCCTCCGAACTCCTCCTACTGCGGCACGCCACTGTTCTTGTGAAATTTCCTTCCAAGATCTCTGGAGCGAACGCTTAAAATCATCCACACTGCGATGGAATTTACCACAGGCCATTGATTCAAGAATGGACCATACCGAAAAGTCCATAGGATTAACATCTGGGGAGCAGGGAGGCCACATTTCTTTGGACCAAAACCGTGGAAGATGGTCATGGCACCAGTTTTGAGTGACATTTGCAGTATGTGAAGTCGCGCCGTCTTGCAGAAATGTCCATAGAGTGTCATTACCGAAGTGATCCTTAGCTGACTCCAACATTGGCGTCAAAATATTCTCAATATAACATTTAGCATTGATTTTGGCGCCTTGTTCCACAAAAATTAAAGGAGATCTCCAAGTTTCTGAAACGGCGGCCCAGACCATTACTGAAGCAGGTTTCATGGTTCTGTGGACAGTTTTTTGGTTGTATGGGATGTCTTTTGCACTTTTACCAATTATTCTGTCATTCCTCCGGTTGTGAGCCATTTCCACTGTGAAAATTTTTTCGTCAGACCAAACAATTTCACCAGCCGTGCCAGACTTCAATTCTCTCAGAAGTGCTTTGCTTCTCTCCAATCTCTTTTTCTTTACAGCTTCTGACAGAGTCTGTCTCTTTTGGAGGGTGAAAGAGGATATCTTTAGGTCTTCTTTGACAACTCTTGTCATTGTTCTGGGACTCACATTAGCTGTTTTGGCTAACAATCGTATTGACCTTTTCGGGTTCCTCCTGTTCTTCTCTCGGGCACATTTTATCAGTTGTTTGGTGCGTTGTGAGCGTGGCCTACCACTTCATGGACGATCAGTCAAGTCTCCTCTCTCATTAAAACGCTTCACACACTTCCAAACAGTCGATCTCGCTATTGAGAGTCTTTGAAATGACGGAATCTGACTTCCCGGCACGGTGTAGAGCAATAATGGCTTCTCTTTTGTCTGACAATTTTGAATTGACTAAATTTTTGTAAAAAATAACACTGCCACGTCATAATGTAGTGTCTCTACTATAGTTCAAACCATATCACCTACTTAGGAACTTATTTTTAAGAATTATATTAATGTTTGAAAAATTGATTCCAAACTTACGCCCCACCCTGTACCACGGAGTACGACGGGGAATTTCCTACGTCTTCTATCCGTGAGATATACCACGGCGGACGACGGGGGAATTCCTCCGTCATTTAGCTGAGGGATATACCACGACGAGGGGATTCTTCTGCCATGATCATGTAAAAATTGGAATACTAATAATTAAAATTTATATTGAGCAACACCAAATTACGGAATTAATACAATTGCATTAAGGGCTCATTAAATAGGTGCCCAGGTTATACTGAAATAAATTTGAATTGAAAAAAAAATTATTTACTATAAATTTATGAGTAACTGAGGATTTCATTCTTCCTATATCAAGTAGAATTGAAATGGGCTAAATTGAAAACTGTTCTTCACAGATAATACTTCCATGTAGATTGTAATTGTAGGTGATCCTAATTTCTATACTAAAATATAAGAACCCAGAACAGGATGGTAAATAAAAGGTACTATTTAAAATATAATATTTATTTAAAATCTTACATCAGTAGCTACAGACTGATGTCTAAATAAGAGATAAGGCTGATCTTAGAAAAAATAATATCAGGACTGAAAAGTGAGCAACCAACTAATAAAAATTCGAACTTATTATCAATGAATAACCATAAGCTAAATTTATTGATAACTTGAATTAAAGATTTAAATACGTATTGTGTTCATGTTTCTGAGATGCCTGGTATGATGAACTGGGCATATCGGACACGGAGGATGTGTCTCCTGGTATAATGCACCTGGAGGATGATCCACAAGCTATATTACACCAGGATGATGAGTCTCCAAGTACATTACACCCAGATAATCCATCGCGAACGACACACAATGTGGAAGGAGCTCCACCTCCATGTGATTTCACTTCTGATGCTGTTTTCTTTTTCCTTCCCACACCTCGATCCCTTGCGTTTTTTAAGTAAGAAAGGATTGACTTTTGATCAGTCTCGAGATGCGACTTCTTCATGATGACTCCTGAGAAGAAGATATTAGTTAGCTACAACTAGTAAAAATAAAGAAATTCATATAAATTGGAAGTATTATCTGGATTTTAATTTATAAAAAGAGTGATTAAATATTATTATAATCATAATGCAAACTAGGTATATCTAAGAATAAGTCAAAGAAGGAAAGTTCCAGCTTCTTAAATTTATAAGAATTCAATTTTGAATAAAATAGAAGTTCACAATATATAATTAACCCAAACTAAAAGAATTGAAACAAACAGAGGTCACTCACAGCGAAAAAGGCCAAAATATCGAGATATTGATGAATATATATGGCTCCCTTCACACTTGCGTTAAAAAAATGTCACATTTTTTTCTAACGCAAGTGTGAAGGTCCGTTAAAATTAATTGCAGCTAAATTTTTTGCCATGAGCAGTATTTCTAATGCGGCGTTGAGAAACGCAAGTGTGAAGGGGGCCTATGAAGCTAGTACATACATAAACAGCAAATTTTTGGCAACTATATATTGTCTATGTTTTGCATAACGAGAAAGTCCAGCTATTCAATTTGAATATGAAAGCTATTGTTATCATCTTTCATTTTTAATTATAAATAACATTGTATATTAGATACATAGAAGGAATTTTCATCAACAGTTATAAACTTATAACTTCTGAATTAATTTATGATTTATTTTCATCTATCCAGATTTTATGCGACTTCAATTATCTCTTACATTATATTGTTAACATTCAATAATGTCTTTCTTTCTATATATCATGATTTAAGAAAACGGGCAAATTTTCCTAGCACCGTCCAATACTATGTACCCATGAAAAATAAACATATGAGAAATCCTGGGTCATTTGGATAATATTTAAAGGGGATATGCCAGTTTATTTTAAAATTTACTTATCGAGCAAGTTCATACTAACATTGAACAAATATATAAATGATAAATTTCTCAATCATAATTCCTTATTCATTGGCGAAGGTCAAAATAGTTTTTTTATTATAAGGTCCTGCTATGGATTCTACTACCAAAAAAACTGTGGTTAATACCCCCTCCCGTGTAATAAAAACAATCACCCTCCGGTCAAAACTCCTGTGCAAAAAAGAACGGTCAATTCCGTTTTACACCACTTAATTGCATTAGAATTCATAAACCCTATTCAAAATACTATAATGATAATAAAAGTACGGGTCTAGGTCAATTGATCCCCGGTCATTTGACCCCCATACCATTTGATTCCCGGTCAAATGATCCCCGGTCATTTGATTCCCAGTTATATTTTCCGTTTATACACATAGTATTCATTCATTATATGTAAATATATTAATTATTTAATATATAGTAGAAATATGCTCCTTACAGTCGATGAAGTTTTTTAAAGAAACTAAGTAATGAGGGTAAAAACAGCTAACAGAAATTAAATATTTTTTATTCAAATAAGTAACCGTATATCGCTTGTTTGCAGCAACAACGTCATAAACACAAAAACATATATTTTAGAGTTTACAATATAGACATATAAATCATAAAATGCTGATCATTTTGGTAAAAAAAATCATCATTGTAACTCAAAAATATACCGATAGAAAGGCTAAATGTCCTAACGATATACCATTAAATGTACGTATATTACAAGTACTAAAATGCCTCTCCTGAAAAATAGCTTTTCTGAAGTTATGACACGGTTCTAGCAAACAAGCGATACATGCTTTCAAATTCACATTCCGGCAACAAAAAATATTCAATGGTAAAATCAAATGCACAGGTATACCCCACACTTATTATAACTAGCACATATGACTTATTAAATAAATCAGGCGCATGTCTCGTAATTATTTCTCCTGGTATATGAGCTAATTGAGGAGTAACTTTTGACTATTTTATCGGTAGTTTTCAGTGAAGCTTTTTTGCCGTAACTATTACAATTGGGAAAGACCAAAAATCAATTTATGGCAAATATTTAAGTATACTATTCACCATAAAGTCATTTTCAATTTATCCCACCCACATGATCATAATGTTTGTAATAGTTACGGAGAAAACAGCTTACTTGAAAGCTATGTATATTCACTTAGCTTGCGAAGTGAATATACCTAACTTTAGCTTGCAAGTGTTGGTTAATATTTCCTATCACCTGTAAAATGTTTCCTGACTAGTTGTAAATGTAAATTATGTTTGAATAGCTGCTTGAATTCTATTATTTTGTTTTATTATATACAAAATTATTATATAAATAGTAGATGTCAAATTGTTTCACAAGTTTTATTTACTATTTAAATAGTAAATGACAATTTATATATAGAAATAAAAAACGTAATAAATTATTGTATGCTAAATATATGAGTAAACAAAATATATGACTGGGGATCATATGGGCGAAAACCAAATGACCGGGGATAAAATGACCGGGGATCAATTGACCGGTCCTCCAAAAGTATGTATAGCTTTTTTAAATTAATATATTCAACATTATTAATTGCTAAGACTTTAATGTAGAAATATAACTAGTTCTTGCTAAAGATATTAGGCAAAATTCATCGCTAACAATATACAATATATCATCGCCTACTCACCTATTGCTTACTTTTTTTTAAATCTAAATTTTGAATATTCATGCATTATAAATGGAAGAAAGCTATTAGGCAATTAAACACAAAACCATTTTCAAACTAAGCTATTGAAAATATAGTACAAAGTAACCACTAGAACAAGGCTATGAATTTTGTTTAATATTACAACAGCAAGTACTAGTTATATAGTTTACTTTAAATTGTTAGCAACGGATCATGCATAACAAGATTTCGCCGGTGTTATTTTTTGATGAGTACTAAGTATTAGATAAATGGCCAGTCGATTTAATCAATTTTAGAAATTCACCCTATGTACTATTGTCACCCCACCTATAATAGTGTGTCCATAAAGTCAATGTGAATTTAATTTATGAATTTTACATTCTGTATAAATAATGCCTATATAATATATTAGAAGGAAATAAATCTATATTAAGAAAATAAGAAAATGAAACATACAAAATTTAATTATCAAAGATAACTCACTCGTCAGCAGATCGCATGTTCTGGTAGATTTAAATCCTCTTTTAGCCAAAGTACCACTGAATGGGGTTACCTTCCCTTCCCAATTGAACATTTTCTGAAGAGAATTGGTCATAAGTGCGTCTAGTAGATTCTTAACTGCTGATGACAGAGATGATCCCCCCAATAAGCACATGTTACATTCCTGAAAAAAATATTTAAAATTAATATTTTTCCTACTAGAAGGTTAAGATATGGAGATGCCGGACACGAGTAAGTTTTAGATGAAGAACAATTCACATCGACTTTGGATTATAATTTAAATATAATACGTATATTATTTGTAAGAATCATGATTTTAGTTTAAAAAAATAAGATGAATATGATTTGAAATAGTGATAGAATCATAAATGATTGGTAAGAAATGAATCGTATATTTATAGAGGCAGTAAGCCTAGTACATGACTCTCTCTCACTCCCTCTCTCTGCGATAATAAAACACCACAGTGACTCTTTTCTCTGATAGTACATCATCACAGTGACTCTTTTCTCTGATAGTACAACATCACAGTGTCTTTTCTCTGATAGTACATCATTACAGTGACTCTTTTCTCTGATAGTACATCATCACAGTGACTCTTTTCTCTGATAGTACATCATTACATTGACTCTTTTCTCTGATAGTACATCATTACAGTGACTCTTTTCTCTGATAGTACATCATCACAGTGACTCTTTTCTCTGATAGTACACCATTACAGTGACTCTTTTCTCTGATAGTGCATCATCACAGTGACTCTTTTCTCTGATAGTACATCATCACTAGTGACTCTTTTCTCTGATAGTACATCATCACAGTGACTCTTTTCTCTGATAGTACATCATCACAGTGACTCTTTTCTCTGATAGTACATCATCACAGTGACTCTTTTCTCTGATAGTACATCATCACAGTGACTCTTTTCTCTGATAGTACATCATCACAGTGACTCTTTTCTCTGATAGTACATCATCACAGTGACTCTTTTCTCTGATAGTACATCATCACAGTGACTCTTTTCTCTGATAGTACATCATCACAGTGACTCTTTTCTCTGATAGTACATCATCACAGTGACTCTTTTCTCTGATAGTACATCATCACAGTGACTCTTTTCTCTGATAGTACATCATCACAGTGACTCTTTTCTCTGATAGTACATCATCACAGTGACTCTTTTCTCTGATAGTACATCATCACAGTGACTCTTTTCTCTGATAGTACATCATCACAGTGACTCTTTTCTCTGATAGTACATCATCACAGTGACTCTTTTCTCTGATAGTACATCATCACAGTGACTCTTTTCTCTGATAGTACATCATCAC